>CM035426.1:56790572-56978072 GCA_020310875.1 Ceratopteris richardii
TCTTACCTCTAAGTGTAGTTTCTAGTGTTGATGTGAAGGCTTCGTGATAAGTGTCTATTTTGGTAATGTGGTTTAATGTGTTCATGTGCTTACATATTCTCCAGGAGTAGTGCATTTTGCATTCCCTGCACCCACACACTTCATTTCACCACCTACAGGTGAAAATTTGGCACGCACGGTGGGACAGGGCTTCTGGAGATTTCTCGTTATTTGAGAAATCACTTAGATGTAAGTACCCTGTCCTTTGAGTAATTGTCTAAGATTAAGTGCCCAGAGCCACCTTTTCCCCTCTTTCCCCTCCTACCCTCTTGGGCGACTACCCTTTTTTCCTCCTACTCCTTCCTACCTTCCGGGCGACTGCTCCTCATCCTTCTCAATTTTGGTGGGCGACTCTCCTCCTCTTTGGATTCTTGGGCGATTCCTCCTCCTCTGTTGGTTTCCTAGGCGACCGCCCTCTTCCTCCTCATCCTCCTTCTTGGCTTCTGGGCGACTACTCCTCCACCTCCTCTCCGGCTCCTGGCTTGGGCGACCACTCTTCCTATCCTCCGTGTTGGCCCTTGGGCGTCAACTTCTCCTCCTCCAACTCCCCACTGGAGTAACCTCTTTTGGGCGAAGACTCCTCCCGGGCGACCTCTTCATTGGGGCGAATTCCTCTTTCAGAAGTAGTTCCAAAGATGGTCCATGACCCACACCAGAGCTAGCAAGGAGAAGCAGCTAAACCCTAAGAAGGCACCAATCAAGTGTTATCACAGAAGACGGCCAGATCTTTATCAAACACCCATAAGAAGTCTCTTTGTTTCTGGCCTGGTCTCTAGAATAGAAGGGTTAGACTCAAGCCTAGTCTCTAGAATAGAAGGGTTGGACGACAAAACTAAAACTCAAAAGACTCTACCTCAACGCACTCTTCTTAACAAGGCCATGGCAGAAGAGCTTTCCGCTCTTTTGTCAAGAATCAATATCAGATTTTCTTCATTTCATGGAGGTGCTAATGAAGATCCCGAAGATCATGTACGAAGATTTCTTTCAACTTGTAAGAGCAGAGGCTTACAACAACGGCAGGACGCATTCCTTGCTCTCTTTCCATCGACTCTTGAAGGACTGGCGGACAAATGGTTCAGCCAGTACGCGGAAAACCATTTTCAGACATGGGAAGCATTGAGGGCCGAGTTTACAGATGCATTCCGGCCAGGTAACTCTACAGAAAGAACCTTGGATGAACTTGAGAATCTAATCTTGCATATGGGAGAATCATTTTCAGAACTTATGACGCGGGCAAGGTCACTAGTAGCAAGATTGCCAGAACCACCAGGAGATTTCCTTGTCAAGAAGTGGGTGGAGAAGGCCTTGCCAAAACCCACCCAGCAGAAGCTAAGAGAGCTGCTGGACCAGACGCCACTTTGAGAGAATTTGAAGCAGCTGCCACAAGGATTGAGGCTACACGAGTCCATTTTGGAGCACATCCGGGAAAAACCTTGCCCCAAGATGAAGACATGGTGACAGCCTTGAGGAAGGAACTAGAGACCTTAAAGCTGCAAAGGAATCGAGAAGAGGACAAGGGAACTTCAGAAGGTCTCGCTCAATTACGACAAGAGCTTGAAGAACTCAAGACACTAAGGGAGGTAAGAACTGGACTGTGGTGTTCTCTGTGTAGTACCCAAGGACACACATCACAAGAATGTCCAAGGAAGCTAACATGTCAGTTTTGTGGCAAGGGTGGCCATGAGGCCAAGGATTGTTATTTTCTAAAGGGTCTTGGAAATCAGACTATGATGCCAGGGCAACCTCCAGTAGCTCAATGGGTAGGAGTGGCTCAATCCTCTTTGTTGGGGCAGCCACCATTACCATCCACTACAACGCCTCCGGTAACAACTTTCTACACCAATCAAGGACCTCAACGGCAAGAAGGTAGGCCTCGTCAGAATCGACCACCTAGGCCTATAATGTGCTACAGATGTGGGGAATATGGACACTTTCAAAGTAAATGTTCGCTTCCTGAGGATGCTCCACCATGCAAAAATTGTCCTGAAACAAGGGATCATTACACGAAGGACTGCCCAAAGTCAATGCCTTCTACAAGCACGCCAGGTAACTCTTGCCCCCTGCATATGATCACAGTATCTAATGATAAGGGCAATGTAGGCTCCCCAAGCGCCCGAGTAGTCCAACTTGAGGAACTTTCCGGAGTCATGACTAGGGCACAAAAACAGAAGGCAGCTTTGAAAGATGCTGCAAAAGAAGCAACAAATTCATCAAAAGACAAAGGAAAAAGGGCTATGGAGCATGAACCTTCTCATGGAGCCAACCACCACCAAGACAAAGCAAAAATCTCGCTGGGAAGAGATAAAGATACTAATGAGCAAGTTATTGACAAAGCATATGCAGTATCTAAGGAGGACCTAAGGCAATTCCAGCATGGATCTACTTCAAGGAACAGCCAAGAAGGCTTCCTCACGGCAGTTCAAGTCTTGCAGAGCACCTACCAACAGGTATCTCTATATAACTTGTTAGCAATGAGTCCTGGATTCAGAGGAGAAGTAATGGCTGCCATAAATGGGTTAGACCCTGGCACCATATTAAGTGGCGGGCAAGGCTTCACTTCTCTAATTTCCCAACAAACACCTGTACCATCAACTTATAGCTCAGAACCATCTAGGATGGCACCTCTCACTGATTACAAGAGTCCTAGACTAACTGTAAGTATCAAGGGAACTCCCTTGGTAGGAGTGATAGTTGATGGAGGATCTGGTATTAATCTGATGCCGGAGTACACCATGACATGGCTAAATCTGAAACCAACTAAAGATGCTCACTTTACAGTATCACTGGCAGACCAAAGCAAAGTAAGCCCATTAGGCATAGTGGAAAAGGTTGAAGTCATCATACATAACTTAAAATTTGTGTTGGATTTTGTGGTAATAACACTCCCTAAGGTGAAGGGAGGATTTCCTTTGTTGATAGGAAGACCATGGCTACGCCACAGTAAAGCGGTACATGACTGGGGAAGTGACACCTTATGGGTGGCCGGACCAGACAAGGTGATGAGACAACTCCACATGGAAGGAGGAACAGATGAAGCCCTAGGTACTTCTCAAGTTGTTCTACATCCAGAGGAGAATGCACAGGAAGAAAAAAATAATAGCACTAGAGAAGAGGAACGACGAACTATAACAGAAGGAGCAAACATTTGGGCCACTTCTCCTCCACCATGGGTTTTGGAAGATCAAGAAGTGTCAGTTTCTTCTCTTCCCAACTGGGCGACTCCCTCTCCACCTCCTAATCAAACTAGGGCACCTGCTCCACCTCCTCCCAATTGGGCGACTCCACCTCCACCTCTAAATAACTGGGCGACTGAACCTTCAGTTTGGGCGCCGCCTCCACCTCCCACCAGCTGGGCGACTCCACCTCATAGTCCAAGCTGGGTGTCTTCGCCTCCGAGTAGCTGGGTCGCTCCAGAAGCTTGGGCTCCATTCTCTGCTCAAAGATCCCCACATTGGGCACCTGAATGGACAGCTTATCCGCCACCTTGGGCTACTCCTACAATTGGCTGGGCGGCTCAATGGGCATCCGGAACGCCTCACACAGAACCATGTAAGACAACATCACATGACATCAAGGAAGAAGTTGATGAAGGAGAAAATTTATCCAATGAAGACCTAGGGGACATCATGGATTGGATAGAGGAGACCAACAATGTTACATGCTTCACAGTAGCAATCATGGATAAAGAGGCAGATGAACCTATTATTGTGGAGTCTGTAGTATTAGGCGAGCCAGCCAAAGATTTCCGAAGAGGTAAAGTTTTAAAAGGAATTGAAGGAAGAAAAAAGATTGAATCAAGCCAAACAGAAGAAGAACTAGTGGAAAATATTTTTCCGTTGGCAGAAGTTCCAGTAGGATGGACACAGGAAAAGACCGAGGAAATTATTATCAATGATAATCCAGCATTCACAAAGCAGACCCTGTTCAAGGACGAGGAAGAGGCAACTTTGGAGCCAGTTAAAGAAGTCAACTTGGGGGAAGACGGACATCCACAGAATCTTTTACTCGCAAGTTGGTTGTGGGAACACCCTCTTCTACTCACAGAGGTAATAACATTCATGAAGAATTTTAAAGATATATTTGCATGGAGTTACAAGGATTTGACAAGAATACCAAAAGAACTCGAAATACACACTATTCCTCTAGTGGATGAAGCTCGGCCAATTAGAGGAAAGATGTATAGGTTAAATCCCAAATATGCAGAAGCAGTCAAAAGGGAAATCCAGAAAATGGAGGAAGCAGGAATCATAGTCCCAGTAGAGCATTCCGAATGGTTGTCCTCTATGGTTATAGCGCCTAAGAAGCAGCCTAATAAAATCAGAGTTTGTGTGGATTTCCGAGCATTAAATAAGGTAACCATCCCTGACGGGTTTCCCACTCCCTTTTCTGAACAAGTGATTGAAGATGTGGCGGGACATATGCTATACAGTTTCATGGATGGTTTCAGTGGATACAATCAACTAGAAATCCATCCTAACGATCAGCCAAAAACAGCCTTTGTAACTCCTTGGGGAACCTATATCTACACCAAAATGGCTTTCGGTCTTAGAAATGCACCAGCCACTTTTAATAGGACAGTGTATCTAATCTTCAACAAGTTGCTCCTTAAATTCTTAAGAATTTTTATGGACGACTTTTTGGCCTTCTCTGGGGCAGCCTGCACTACTGCAGTAGAAAATGTGCCAGAACATTTGAAGCAATTAGAACAAGTGTTCCAGCGTTGCAGAGAAACAGGTTTGAAACTTAACCCTAACAAATGTCATTTTTTGGTAACTCAAGGTACCCTGTTAGGGCATGTGGTCTCTGCAAAAGGGATGACTCCAGATCCAGATAAGGTAATGTCAATTCTCAAGCTTCCAAGACCTATAAATGCTAAAGAGGTCCAAAGCTTCCTCGGGCACACAGGATATCACCGCAAGTTTATACACATGTATGCCGAGGCAGCACGACCACTTTCACGACTTACAAGCAAAAGTTTTCCTTTTCAATGGTTTGAAGAAGAGGAATCAGCATTTACTTATCTAAAACAAAGGTTGGCATCTGCACCTATACTCATTTCACCAAATTGGTCAAAAACATTCCACGTGCATGTAGATGCAAGCTTGTATGCAGTAGGAGCTGTACTGACTCAACCAAGCGAGGTACACAAGTTAGATCAACCCATTCACTACGCAAGTCGACTCCTCTCAAAAGCAGAAAGGAACTATAGCACCACAGAAAGGGAAGCATTGGCTATTGTATTTGCCCTCAAAAAAATCAGGCACTATCTTTTAGGCACTACATTCACCGTAATTACGGACCATCAGGCTTTAAAATATTTGTTGAATAAGCCGCAAGTTGCAGGAAGAGTATGGAGATGGTTGCTTCTCTTCCAAGAATTTGATTTTGAAATTGTACAGAGAAGCGGTAGGCAGCATGTCATTGCAGACCATCTCTCTCGCATCAGGCATCCAGGACAAGCAACAAAGGGAGTAGAAGATGATTTCCCAGACAGCCAAATCTACAAGGTAAGTATGGCACCAACATGGTATGATGACTTAATTCTCCTTCTAGGGAAGGGCCAATTTCAGACTGGGTCCACTCCATTGGAAAAGCGTAGACTCCTCCTAAAAAGTAAGAATTTCATGATGGCAGAGGATACCCTCTATAAGGTTGGCCCTGATGGAATGTACAGAAGGTGTCTTCAACCACATGAAACGGAAGGTGTTCTTCAATTGGCACATGAAGGAAAGTCTAGTGGTCATTTTCCGGGGCATATCACTGCACTCAGAATACTCCAAAGCGGCCTATGGTGGCCATATCTCTTTAGAGATGCCACTAAGTTTGCCAAGGCATGTGATGTTTGCCAACGATGTGCGCCCAAACCAACACGACAAAGAAATCAGCCACTCAATATCTCTATGGCTTGGCAACCATTTGAGCACTGGGGACTAGACTTTGTCGGCCCTATTTTCCCAGTAGCACAAGATTCAGGTGCAAAGTATCTTTTAGTGGCAACCGATTATGCTACTAAGTGGGCTGAGGTTATAGCGAGTAAGGACTGTACTGCCGAAACGGTAGCTCACTTCTTGTATAATTATATCTTTTGCAGATATGGATGTCCAATAGAGGTTACAACAGATCAAGGGTCCCATTTCGTCAATAGGGTGTTGACTTTGATTTTCAACAGGTATCAAATTTTCCATAAGAAGTCCTGTGCTTATTACCCAAGGGCAAATGGGCAAGCAGAGAGCACAAACAAGGTCCTTATGCTCCTACTAAGGAAAACATGTTTACAATTCCCTAATACTTGGGGACAGGCATATCTTGGAACCTTGTGGGCATATAGAACCTCTTTCAAGGCCACAACAGGTCATACTCCATTTGAACTATTGTATGGAATACAAGCAATTGCTCCTTTTGAGTTCTTGAATGGCTCCAACCGCGTGGGAACCAATCGAATTCCTGAACTTACTAGCACTCTCTCAGCAAACATTATAAGGCTACAACTTCTAGAAGAAAAGCGAAAGATAGGCAATGATACTCTAGTGACAGTGCAGGAAAAAAGGAAACAAAATCATGATGCAAACCTCTGGAAGTCAAAAATTAAGGAAGGAAGCTTAGTTTTGATGTACCATCCGCGACTATTCGAGAAGAAGGCTAAGAAGAAGCTCATGCCAAGATGGAACGGACCTTTTAGGGTCATACGTACACTTCCGAAAGGGGCAGTACAAATCTCCACATTGACAGGAACAATCCTTCCCTTAGTCAATGAATCCAAGCTAAAACCTTATGTGGAAAAATAGAGAAGAATGTATTTGCCTTTGTATATAGCGTACATACCCATATGTTGTTACCTGTTAGCTTTTATCATTTACGAATGTAAATATTGGGCTTTTCTCATCTGTCTTCCTCACCACCTTCCTCTCATAGGCTTATACTTCAACTCTTTAAATCTCCTCCTATCCCTTATCACCAAGGATCTCCTTCCCTTTTCTTGGAGCCTTCCCCTTCTCGACCACCAGGACCTTTAGACCCCTTGGGCGAATCCTCACATTAGGCGACTCTCTACCAAAACCCCATGAGGCGACCCCTTCCCAATTACACCTTGGCGACCCCATTTCACCACCCACTTGGGGCATTCACTCCTAGTGACCAGATGGGCGACTCCCATCCTATGGGCGGCACTCCTCCCTTTCCCCCTCACTGTGCCAGCATAAACTTCTTCTTTCCTTCTCAGCTGACTCTCTTCCTTCTCAACAATGTGACCCTCTTCCTTTTCAACCAATATGCAAACCTCAATATCCAACCAAGGCGACCCCTTCCCTTGCCTCCTTGGGCAACCCTCGCCCTAGGCGACCCCTTCCTTGCTTGCCTCCTTGGGCAACCCTCGCCCTAGGCGACCCCTTCCTTGCTTGCCTCCTTGGGCAACCCTCGCCCTAGGCGACCCCTTCCTTGCCTCCAGTCAAGGCGACCCACAACCGGGGCGACCTTCCTCCAAGGCCCACCTTGGGCGCCACATAAAGCCAGGCGACCCCTCATCTCAATTACTCATTTTGGGCGACCCTTCACCTTCACCTTCAAAAGGCGACTCATGCATATCAACTTCCATGTGCAACTAGGCAACTCTCCCCCCTACCAACTACATTGGCAACCGCCTCCCTTGGATCATCATGGGCAACCCTATCACCTTCCCCCTCCTCATTGGGTTTTAGCCAAACCCTTCATTTCCTGCTCATTCTAGCCTACTTACATGCCTACTCACCAATATCAATGACCACCCGCTTTCCTCACTTCAAGCATCGGTTACCCCACCTCTCCTACCGACCGTCCACCCTTCCCCACCTCCCACTCAATTAATTCTTCCAATAAACATCATTCTCAAGGGTAGTGAACCCCATCTACTAGGGCGGCACCCCTCACACACCATCAAGGGCGACCCCCCTTCCACCTCTCACCTTCGGTGACCCTTCATCCCACCCCGCCTTGGGCGACTCTCTCCTCCTAATGACAAATTGGGCGACCCTTCTTTTGGCGACCCTTCTCCCTTTGGCGACCACCTTGGGCGACCCCCACCTTGGGCGACCCTCACCCTGGCCGACCCCCTCCCTTCCACCTCTCAGGGGCGACCCTCCCTTTTTCCCATGTAGGGCGACCCTAAGCCTAGGCGACCCCTCCTTTTCCTCCCGTTGAGGCCAACCCAAGGCGACCACCTACCCTGTCCACCTCTTCTCAAATTGGGCGACTCCTCGTATTCCTCCATATGGGCGACCCTACTCCTGCTATCCAATTTCCCGGGCGATCTCTCCACCTCCCCTCACCCACAAGTGGGCGACCTCTCCAAGTTCCCTCATCATCCATCCTATTTTAAGCTCCTCCCAATCTCCCTCCCTATGCGGCAATTCCGTGGGCGACCTCTCCACCTCCCCCCACCCGCAAGTGGGCGACCTCTCCAAGTTCCCTCATCATCCATCCTATTTTAAGCTCCTCCCCATCTCCCTACCTACGCGGCAATTCCCTGAGCGACCTCTCCACCTCCCCTCACCCGCAAGTGGGCGACCTCTCCAAGTCCCCTCATCATCCATCCTATTTTTAGCTCCTCCCAATCTCCCTACCTACGCGGCAATTCCCCGGGCGACCTCTCCACCTCCCCTCACCCTCAATTGGGCGACCTCTCCAAGTCCCCTCATCATATAAACAGCGCCGACCTCTTACTTAATCCCATCTGTAGCGATCAGCCAGCCGATCGACTGTACACTCCCTCTCAGCTCCATCTCCTTCTCCATCTACACATCATCTACTGCTGCTGAACCGCACATCTACACCCGCCAATATTCTACTGAAGCTCCATCATCTCCTTGATACCTGCTAAACATCCACCCTGTGCTCCACAGCAATTCACTATATACAACATGGCATCATCTTCACTGGAAATAGAGGAAACATTCTCTGAATTCAAGACGGACACTGAAAGTGCATCAGGACAATCATCTGATGATTCGAGTGATTCACTTTATGTGGTCTCCGAGGAGAATCCCTCAGAGTCAGAAGAGTCACTGGAACAAGAAATTCAGCCGGACCAACACATCACTCCAGCAGCCGAACCGAGTCTTCAGCAAGATTCAGCTACATCTTCAGCAAACGTGGCAACAACGACCGAGATACTCGTTTCCATCCCTGACGAAATCACCTTGAAGCTGGACCTAAGTATATGTGGTAAGCTTCATGGTTCATTTTCTTCACAGGAATTAAAAAATATGGGTTTGTTCACCATTGCAAGTGCCAAGCTTCCCTCACTTGGTGATCCTCAAGCTAGTGGGATGGAGATCTTGACACTCTTCAAGTCCTTCCCCTCTCTTTCTGGAGGACGAATTACCAAAGAGAAGCTCGCTCTCATGTTGGGCACCCAAGAAATTCCAGATTCTAGAAAAGCAGGCAGCTATGCGGAGTTGTCCATTTCAGACATTTTGCAGACATGTACCAATAGCTTCTCCACTTCCACTTGTAGCCAGGTAATGATGCAGAGGCTCATATTATTCAAAGCATTTTTTCTCTTGAAGGACAATCTGCATTTCACGAATGTAAAGGTATGTGAGCCCCTCCTTTGCTTTGCCCAAGCAAAGGCCTACCCCTACCATAAAGTTTTACTTCAGTCCCTGGCAGAAAGAAAGAAGAGGTATGGGCAGCAAGTAGGCAAAAAGGCGCTCACATTCAAAGTGGTAGGTGGTCATATCATGTCGTACATTTACAGATATTTTACCGCTCTCCATTCCAAAGACAAAGACGTACCGCGCCACACCTCATCAAAAAGTCCGCAAACGGCGCACCCTCGCAGAAAGAGGAGGGCAAAAATTCAAAAGGATTCCAGAGTGCTCCTTGACAGGCTTCCAATCGACCAACAAGGGTATGCTAGATCTTCCAAGAAGGTACGCACATCAGCCAACACTCCCTTTCCTCCAATCAAGTTAGTACCCACTTCCTCGACGAAACCCTCTTCTTCCATTCACTTCCATCCACCTTCACAAACCTCCCCCACTTCAGGAGTACCCACTACGCCCATTGCCCCATCTCACTCCAACCCCACTCCACCTCCCGCTTCCTCCATGACTACTCCTGTTGCCATTGATACCCCCATGGATCCGATTCATATCCAATTCCCACCATGTGCCACTCCACCCCCTTCCCCTCCACAACCCGTCCCACACCACTTCCCCTCTCCCCAACCACCATCTCATCCAACTTCGCCCCCACCACCAACATCCATACCTATTCCTCACACACGCACACCACCCCCTACTTCGATCCCTCACAGCTCCATCTGCCCACCCCCATTCGACATACTACCTTTTCCACCCCCATTTCGATTCTCCCCTTCTCGCCACAACCCTCCCACAGATTTACCTCCACACCCCCTTCTTGATGCATCTAGTGTTGAGCAGCTCTCCACGAATGCCAAATATACGAAACATGTATGGCCAGTAGTCCCTAATCATTTACAAGATATGTGCCAAATGGACGTAGCAAAGAACAGGTTTGCTGAGATTTCTAACAAATTGATGGAAGACAGGCAGGTGTGTGTGCGATTAGAGAATCGGCTGACCCATTATACTCATATGTTAAGTAAAGAGTTTCTGCGCGTAAGTCTTGTCAACAAAGAACTGTACATGCAGATAGCCCAAATGTCTACTCACTGCAAGACGACGCGAATACTGGAAGACAAGGTAAAAAATTTGGAGGCATTTTTGCAGGATGAAGAAGAAAGGACCAAAAGATTGAAGGCTGAAAACAATGCATTAAAATCAGCAAACAGGCAACTCTTGGCTGAAAATACAACTTTGAAGAAACAAAAGGACGCACTAAAATCCAAATTTAGTGCATTAAAGGCTCTGCTTACATCATCCGACACTGAAAAGAAGCTAATGAAGACCAGCAGAAAGAACCAGAACCTGCATGTGACTAGTCTCACTGTGACTAGTCTCATAGTTCTCTAGTATTTTATTTTCGCACAGTGTCATAGTTACATTTTGATACAGTTGTAAAACTTTTGGAACATTACTTTGTTCAGCAGGGCTCATTTTTCCTTTTGCAGCCGATTATGTATTCGAACTCATATAACTCATGATGTAATTTTCTATCCGCCATTTTCTGATGTAATTTTTCTAGACCTCCTCTATGTATTTGGACCTACTTTCCCTCATCTCTCCGAGACGGAGAGACACTAGTGGCGGGCAACCTGTAGAACAAATATTGATGAAAGGCATCAGTGGCCAAGGCATCAGTGGCCAAGGCATCAGAGGCCGAGGCACCACACGCCCAAAATCTGGAGTTGGGCACCAGGATGGAAGATTTGGGCGACTGTATGCCCAAGGCAGACCTCACAAGGCTGGGTCCGGGACCCAGCCACTCATCATTACACGACAAGGTCTGATACTGGAGGCGGAGGCGGCTGGGGTGACGGCTGACTCTTGTCACCGCCTAATGCATTAACTTCCCACTACCCCGATGGAACAACCCTCCTGTTGCAACCAGTTCCTCACCTCTCTCCTATAAAAGGAGCACCCGCAAGTGGAAAAGGGGCGTGATACACATGATACGATCCAGGATAGGACATATGTTATAGCTGAGAGTGAGAGTGGACTTAGAGCTCCTGGATAGTTGAGTCTTGTTCATGTTAGCTACTACTGCTGTTTATGTTGTTTTCTTGATGCCATTGTGCAAGAATACCCTGAGATTGCATTCTGTTGTCTTTGCTTGGTATGATCAGCTGTGGTAGGATTAGTAGTATGATTAGTTGTGGTACGAGATAATCACTTGTCTTCTGATTGTGTTACATTTGGCCTTCTAGTTAGTATGGTGTTGTGCTCCATTATGCTCCATGCTTGCCGTTGCTTGATTCTTACCTCTAAGTGTAGTTTCTAGTGTTGATGTGAAGGCTTCGTGATAAGTGTCTATTTTGGTAATGTGGTTTAATGTGTTCATGTGCTTACATATTCTCCAGGAGTAGTGCATTTTGCATTCCCTGCACCCACACACTTCATTTCACCACCTACAGCTACGAACACTAGCCATTCGGCTGTCAATTGTTCCATCAGGTTTACGCTTCAGCTTGTACACCCACTTTGTGCCAATGGCCTTCTTGCGAGGAGGCAAGTCACATAAAGAACAAGTAGCATTCTTCATTATAGCATCATATTCAGATTGCATTGCAGCCATCCAATGTTCAGAATTTTGTGCTTAATCAAACGAAACAGGTTGAGTCTCATCACAGAGACTAGAGGCAGCCATAGCATAGCAATCTGATGCAAAAGAGGCACTATGAGAGCCTGACCCAGTACGATATGACAAAGGTGCATCTAATTTGCTTTCACGCAAAGTCTGCACCAACCATTTTGGCATAGTTTTTGCCTGCTCAATATCAACTCTCTCATCAACAAGTGCGTTGTGTAAATCTGCAACAGAAATGGAATGATCTTCATCATCACATGAAACCTGCAAAGGTTGAGAAGTAGCCTCATTGGGACCAGCACTAGACTGTCCACCTGTAAAAAGAGGCGAAAAAGTATCATACATGTCTTTGGAGCTAACAGATGTCTCCTTAGTACATGAAAGCAATGGCTGAATAGCGTCTTCCACAAAAACAACATCACGGCTAACCGTAATGCATTTAGTCCGTGGATTATACAGGCGATAGCCTTTACTTTCAAATCTATACCCAACAAAAATACATTTTACTACTTTATCATCCAATTTTCTGTGATGTTGTTCAGGCACTAATGCATATGCCAAACAACCAAAACCACGCAGATGAGCAACAGATGGCTTTCGATCACGCCAAGCCTCATATGGAGTGATAGACTGCAGTGCTTTAGTGCGACACCTGTTAAGTACATATGCTGCACACATAACAATCTCAAACCAAAAACTATGTGGTAAGGTTGACTCTTGACCATACACCTCGCCATCTCCATGAGTGACCTTGTCATCCGTTGAGGTGTATACGGCACTCTACATTGGTGTTTTATCCCACATTCAGCCAGAAATGCATTAAAATCAGAAGACATATATTTCCCCCCCTCGATCAGAACGAAGGGTGTCCATTTTACATGCTGACATATTTTGAGCCAAAACCAGAAACTGTTTGAACTTTGAAGCACATAAACACTTCGAACTTTGCTTTGAGTGGATATACCTATGCATGCCTGGAAAAATCATCAATGAAAGTCACGAAGTAAAGTTAATTTCCAAAAGAGGGTGTCTGCATAGGGCCACAAACATCACTATCAACAAGCTACAATTTCTGAGTAGCCAGAACTCAACCATCTTTTGGAAATGAGGAACGTTGCATTTTGCCAAAAATACAGCCTTCACATACATGTTTACGGGTGCCTCAAGTTTGGGCAAAGAGGACACCATTTTAGATTTCTGCACGCGTAGCAAACTAGCAAAGTTCAGATGAGCAAAGTGTGCATGCCAAAGCTTTGCATCTGACATAGCCTAAGAATCATGTACTCCACATGCAAAATCATTCACCGATTTTTTATAGTCTATGAGCTTATACAGCCCATGACATAAAATGCCAAAAGCAATAATAACACTTCCATTTGACAGATCATGAACGGTACATCTGTCATCAACAAATTTCACAACCAAGCCAATCTTGGCTAATGCAAAAACTGATAACAGATTCTTCTTGATCCCTGGCACAAATAAAGCGTGTGACAAAGTGAAAGAACTACCATCAGTAGTAGTCAGAATGATCTTACCAACTCCCATGACAGGATAAGAGGAGTTTTTGGCACATGTGACAGTATTCCCTGTAGGAGAAGGCTCCAGTGAAGAGAAGAAACTGCGCTATGAGGTAATATGTTTGGTCGCCCCACCATCAAAGTACCAAACATCTGAGTCTACTGCAGACATGCACTGCTCATGAGAAGATGGGTCAAAACGCCCATTCTTCATCCTGCACAAGGTTAGAACACTCTGTTTTTGGAGTAGAGGCCTCTGCAACAACCATTCCAGCCTCATTTTTCTTTGCCTCTTTTGCAGCAACTTTAGGACAGTTCTTTATGATCTGATCATTTCCTTTACAGTACTTGCAAAACAATTTCTGCTTTTCTGATGTCTTCTCATCTTTATCTTCCTTCTTCGAATGTGCAGAATTAGCAGATTTCTGCTTACTAGTTCAAGAGCTCCATTTTCCTTTGCCCTTCTGACTAGCCCGGAAAGCTTGATCTGCAACACGCATAATGGACATGTTCTGCCTCAACTGATCTTCCTGCAACAGAACAAAGACCAACTCCTCAAATGACAAGGCATTTGGATTTCCTTTCATCATCAACAGAAGAGCAGAAGCAAAACTCTGATATGAATCAGGAAGACCATTCAAAACGATCTGCACAAGTGAGCTATCTAGTATAACTTCATCAGCAGAAATCATAATTTCCTTCAAGTCTTTGATCTTTGTTAGAAAACTGTCCATAGAATCACCTTCATTCATGTGCTCACTCTCCAATTGTTTTTGGAGGTAAGCAATACGAGCCTCATTCCTAGCTTGGTACAATGTGGTAAGTGTATCCAAAGCATCCTTAGCTGTTCTGCAAGAGAGAATGTGAGAAATAATGGCATGTTTGATAGACAAAGCTATCAATGCATGTGCCTGGGCATCTCTGCTATCCCAAAGAAAGATTATGTGTAAGGATCCAATTACTAATGAAGTTGTCTTATCTATGATGGTTTGATCATCCTAAGTTCATAAAATACATGCCTACAAGCATGCTTACACATTATTGATGTTTGTCGTGAGTGCATGTTTATCATACCATAAAATTCTTACCTAAAGGTAACTGTGTATATAACGTCATGAGGTGGAAAACAATTCCACAACATTTTCCCAAGAAAATGGAGTTCCAAAAAATTTTAACCATAAGAGTAAATATAAGGCCTTGCGGACCAATGACACACAAGCCATTCACTGAAGCATGGGGCTTGGCAAGCCCATCATGGCATACAAGCCATATACTCAAATATGAACTCCATAACCTGAAAAAAACATAGAATGCTAGCAATAACATCTTTGTTGCATAACCTTGTACTTTTTACAATCATCTTTCTTGCAAAGCATCAAAAAGTGTATTCCTAACAAGTTGATCCATCCTTTAGGCTTAAAATAATGACCAGCTTTGCTACATGAGAAAAGAATAAATGAAAAAAAAAAAAAAAAAAAAAAAAAAAAAAAAAAAAAAAAAGCTTCAGATAATAATGATGACAGAACAAAATTAGGCTATCCTCTTAGCTCTGAAGCATTCTTTGTACCCAAAAGATTATGAGAAACACATACGATGTCATTCAGGAGATGCTTAAGAATGGAAGTAAAAAAATCACCAGCTACATAATGGTTTGATCCATGCAGCACTTTTGCAAACAGCTTACACTAAGCATAAATTAGATGTAAATTCATCGAAGATCCTCATAGAAAGCTACATGAAGCTAAAACAAGAGGATTCCAACAACTTGAGAGCCTCCATGATAAACAGAAAAAGCATCTTCATCCTTGCACAGGACCATAAGTTTAAAACTTGCAATAATCTTAAGAGTGTTAAGGAAAATGGAACATACCTGTCAGGACTCATTGTCTTACGGTAGCCTTCAAAATATCGGTGACCTTGTACAGATTTTGCCATATTTCCATCATATGTATAAACAAACACATCACTCTCTACAGCAACCAAGTAATCTAATGCAGCCAGCCTGTTCTGATATCCTTGGTATGGGGCAATCTCAGTCTCTGTTACCAAGGTTGAATGTGTATATACATTGGGAAAATGTTTTTTCAATGATAGCATACTTGTATTTCCAAAGAGGTTTCCTGCTACTATGTAGATTTTGGTTGATGATGGATAGCCTAGTGCCTTCAAAAAGAGACCAGTTTCATGAGGTGTTAAGGGGCAACCCCCAAGCAACCTTCTTTCCTCCCCATCGATCTCTTTCTCCTTCCAGTGTTGCACCTCATACCGCATTTTACGTAGCTCTTCAACTTCTTCAGCTCTAAGCCCATGAGAACAACCAGTGAATGCAAGCATATCCTTTTCATACCTGTCAAATACACAATAATCAAAATCTTCCCAAATATAATGACCTCTAAAGTGCACACAAAGTGCACAAGAAACACCTTAAATGAAGTGCAATGTATGGAGCCCCAGTTCGTATTCTCTTGATAATGACATCTCCAAGTTGTTGGATAGGATCCACAAACTTCAAAGCCCTATAGTTCACTCGACATCGAAGATGCTGAATCGCATTAGGCAAATTGTTGTTGGCCAATCGGGAGTCTGCATGTGTAAAATACAACACCTTATGCTGTTTCAGCAATGGAAGCATCTCCTCCTTGTAATAAGCAGCCTGAGAGGATGGAAAACAAAAGTTCAAAGGGCTATACAGAAGTGATCTTACATCTCATCACAAATCAACTATAGTTGTGACTACAACCAAGCACCTGAGACCAAGACACTGGAGCCTTCATGAAAGGTTCAACATTCTGTAGTGCCTGTGGTAAGGTCTCTACAACACGGACATATTTCCTTAATGATGTGATGAAATATTGAACATCAAAAATGTCTTTGAACTCACTGTAATTTGGAAGACATGTTAAACAAGTGAGAAAAGAACAAGACAAAGTTCGGTCCCAAGGATTACATGAGAGCTAATGGTTATACCTAGGATCTGCCCAGAAGGAAGTATGGTCCAAAAAAGGTATCACAAGCGTTGCACCCATAATCCTCGCAATCGCAACCATATCACAAATCTGCACATCTGCCATTAGACTTACAAGAACATCAAATACAGAAGCAACATTGCAAACATTTATTTTGACGTAGACTTACTCCTGTCCGCATTTGATTCAAGCCTCCATTTGCATTGACCAAGATGTAACCATTGGTATGCTTGCCTGGCACTGCAGAGTAATTCAGCAAAGAAATGTGGGACATTCTCAAAAGCATAAGCTGATATGACTTACATTTGTGATTTTTTGAGGGCTCAATACACTGTTCAAGATTTCCATGATAAGGCCTTGACCATAGTCGCTCATCAAGCAGAGACACCTAATGTAATCAAAATACAATCCTATCAGGCTCTTACAATGCCTAAGCTTTACCTAATCACATATCTTGACAAACCAGGAAAATAATACACTGCAGCCGACCCTACTTCTGGCAAGCTTTGAGGCATACCCTAGAAAAAGCAGCTACATTATTCAATCCAATTGCCTGCAAGGAGCCAGAAGGCAAAAGAACAAAAAAAGAATTTTTGTAAGTTTCATCTTTGTCAGCGGAGACATTATTCTAGATCAGATAATACTCGTGAAAAAGTGTTATTGAGAAGACCTGCAAAATTTGGCAATTTCTTAAAGCTATCCCAATAGAACGGGGCAAGGCAACACTGATACAGCAGGCTTATAACATTACATGGTATACTCTACATGAACAGGGAGAACAGATAAAGGTTTCAGGGAAACGTAGAGCCTTAACGCTTCACAAGGCACAAGAGGATACTAAACAGTCAAATATTTCTAGTGTGCAGTTTTCTAGCCTATTGTGTACAATCCCCTTATATATACAGCCTAGCTCCATTAAACTGTTTCTTCTCCCCAAACCTTCAGTTTTCCTCTTTTTCATCTCAATATTGATTTGTCTTTAGCTTCTCTGCATATGCAAAAACTATGGCTTCCCAGGATAACATAAAAGAGACGAATTTAATGACCCGTAGCTTTTTCAGTCAAACATTTCTAGTGTGCAGTTTTCTAGCCAATTTGTGTACAATCCTCTTATGTATACAGCCTAGCTCCATTATAATTGTTTCTTCCCCCCAAACTTTCCTTTTTCCTCTTTTTTCATCTCAATATTGATTTGTCTTTAGGTTCTCTGCATATGCAAAAGCTATGGCTTCGTGGGATAACATAAAAGAGATGAATTTAATGACCCGTAGCCCCAAACCTTCCTTCCTCCTTTTGTTTAATCTCGATATTAATTTATCTTTAGCTTCTCTGCACAAGCAAAAATTACGGCTTCCCAGGATAACATAAAAGAGAGCAATTCAATGATCCGTAGCTTTTTCGGTCAAACATTTCTAGTGTGCAGTTTTCTAGCCTATATTGTACAAAAATAGTCCACTTATATATACAACCCAGCTCCATTAAATTGTGTCTTCTCCCCAAAACTTCCTTCTTCCTCTTATCTCAATATTAAACAAAAATTACGGCTCCCCCGGATACCATAAAAGAGACCAATTCAATGACCCGTAGCTTTTTCAGCTGCTAATCCTCAAATTTGAAGGTCTAAAGCTGGATCATTTCCTTTGTGAAATTTTCGCCCTTGCTCACCAAACAATGGGCAAACATTGGTTGCATAAGGCATGCGAATAGGCACTAAACAATGATTTGCTCGAGCCTCATCATAGCGCCACTTTGTCTCACTTGCAAGGATTACGAACGAGCAAATAAGTAGAGTTCAGCTTATAGGCCTTCATGGGAACATGGGTAACGCTAGTTAATTTCGAATTGTTGCGAGTCGCAAAGTAACAACAGAACTGACCATTTTTCCTACTAACAATGCGCGTGCGCCTGAATCTGTATGCTTCCATGCATTTGATTGTGACACCACTCAACCATCGAGTTACCTTCATGACAGCAGCAGAATGCGGAGGGTTCACCATCAAACGAACCATGGACGTGACCTTCCCAAGAAGAAGGCACAAGATGACAAGGGAGCAAAATCCTAGGATCCAGTGTCTCCAGCTTCTTCTGTACGTAAAACTATTCCGAGATCGAACTACATTCTGTGGTATATAAGCGGATGGTAGGAGCAATGCACTGCCATTTGTCTCAGAAATGGACTTTGCGTGATGAACCGAAGGATGACCAGGCGAATTGAGTAAGCTTTGTTTCTGCATATGCAATAGCGAGCTGTAATGGTTTGAGCTTTTGGAATGCGAGGTGGATACATGGTGTGAATTGAAGCTTTGGCTACCCGCAAAGTGCCCATCAATAGATGAAGATCTGTGCTTGGTGTAATTGCTTTTATCAGATATGATCGGAGGATCATCTGCTATATCGAGGCTTTCGCTGCGCAGAAGTCGCTCGATGTCTAGGATAGCAGCATTGTGACGTTTTGAGAAGGAAGAAGAACGACGGCTTCTTGGACTATTTATCGAAGAAGGAGATGCAACTCGGGGGCTAAATACTACCTGTGCGAGCTCCCTGTCTTCCTGAGCCATCAATAAGACACCTCGACCTGCTGCCCAATGATTGCCCATACAAAAAGACCTCTAGGCATAGGGATAGCTTAATTTCTCTTCCTTTCTTCTTCTTCTTATCTTCGCCCTCTTTCTCTTTCTTGATTGAGCTTGCACAGAAAATAATATGAGACCTGCACAAGTCCCTTGGGCATAATTAAGGTGTTGCTCGGCTCCTTCCAGCAGGAAGTCCGGGCAAGAATCGTTTCTCACTCGTAAGGAATCTGGAATCCAGCTTGCCCTCAGGAGCAGCACCAATCTAAAGGAAAGATGTCGTGGAGATAAAGAGAGAAGAGTTAAAGCGTCTCTTGTCAGATTTACGTGCTACAGTGAGGGAGAGTCTGAAGGTGGAAGACCGATTTATCTCAGAAGGGGGAAAGAGACACAGGGAGCCGACGTTTACTGCAGTGGTAAAGACATGCCATTCCTCACCATCCGAGAAGAAATCCGGGACTCCAAGACATGCTTGAATGGACTCCCTTGATGAAAGGCCCCGTCGGAAGAAACAGTTTAGGGAAAAGAAGATAAGAAAAAAGTGTGTGCAAAGAGAAAATATTGACATTGATCATTGTAGCTTGCGAAAGCGGGCCAGAGAAGACGAGTCCATCCTGTGAATATGATTTAAGCCTTCGTTTTTAAGAGAATACAAGTCCATGCGGAGAGAAAAATGTATATTCATAATCGGGGAAGGAATTAGAATAATGGCTGTGTAGATCTGCACAAAAGGCCTTCGCGAATGGCGTCATGATGAAGCCAGCCACCGACAACAAAAAGCTCTGCAGAATGCCACAGCGGCTTGACTCGAGAGTCGAGAGCGTAGAGTTCAGAGTAGTCCTCCGTCCCGGAGAGATACCAAAGCACTCATCAGACTAAGAGAACTCTATTCTCCATGATTCCAAGATTCCGACTTTCCCCTTCTGCCTCCTCCTCCTCTACAGTCCACACACCCCTTTTTCCTCCCGGTCTCCGTCATGTCCTCCTCGGCGCCTGCCGGTGGGGATGGCGCTGAGCATTTAGTGAGGCCCGTATTTTGGCATTGTATATAAAACTTCTTGTCCTGTCCACGTCCTGTAGGACAATTGGTTGAGCTTTGGTCTCTTGAGGCGGGGGTCCAAGGTTCAAGTCCCAGGCTGGACATGTTATGGCTTAGGCCAGTTAAACCCAGTTGTAACCATGTCTCTCAGTTGTAACCTTGTCTAACCCCTGTTTTGTGGGATACGGGGGGTCCCGCGGGTGTTATGCCCATTCACTTGTACAATTGCAATTTCAAAGTTAAAGTCCGGGGGAGTAGGCTTCGGCTAAACCTCCATTTTAAAAAAAAAAAACTTCTTGTCCTCCTACATTTTCTAACATCTTGAAAACGATTTTCTTTTTTCTAGGCTTAAGAATAGCTCAATATTGAAAGTATTTTCGATAAACAATTGTGTTTGGCCATAATTATGATTATTTTTAATAAGAAAATATTTCTTTGTTCAAAAAAAATGGGACATTTACCAAGACAGCCCGTGCTGTGCGCATCTTTCTTCCAATTAAAATGTACATGGCACCAAGCTGTACACAATCATGTTTTCTTAGAGTTCAGCCGAAACTTAATCTCTCTATGCTTGAATATGTTGAAAAAATAATTCTACAAGGCTTAACAAAGCGGATAAGTTCACGTGTGTTAGTTGGGTTGGTTGTGCCTTTCACCTCTTGAGAAAGGGGCGAGGGTTCAATCCCCACTATCGGCACGATAGTGTGGGTCTAAGGCTAGTGTAAAACCATGATATTCCCGTTGAAACCGATTCTCTCTTGTGTCGCCTTGGGGCAGACTAACCCTTGCTTTGTGGGATACGGGGGGTCTCATGAGTACTATGTCTGTTCAGTTGTACAGTTGCAATTTCAAAATTAGAGTCCGGGGGAGTAGGTTTCAGCTGAACCTCCATTTTAAAAAAATAAGTAAATAAATAAATTTTTTTTAAAGCAAAGCACATAACACCCATGGGACTCTCGTATTTCACAAAACAGGGGTTAGATTGTCAAAGTATCCCAAAAAAATGGTTGTTTGAAGGCATCTAATTTCAATCATCCGAGAGTATTACAAGAGTAGATTGTTCACACTGACATATGTCCAACAACCCATAAAAATTAAACACATAACCTCTACCTCAAGAGGTGGGTGCCCAAACAACTTGCCCATGGTGCATGGACATAGACAAACTTGTTGTTATAACCCTTAAAAAGAATCACACTCGATAATTAATGAGCCTTTTAGAAACTTGAGGGCCCCATCATGTTGTCTTTGCCTTTGGGTTAGAAATGTATGGAACTCTCATAGAGAGGTCACATGCATGTTTTTCCACATGATTGAACTACACTTTTTAGGTCATGCACGGAGATTGGAGGGCACATGTATGATAAATCCAATGAACTACGATCATTGTAATTATGAGCAGATGCATGAAAGTCACATTGGAAGGTCGATAATTAATTATATAGACAAACATTTTGAATCATCGAGTTAGTCGAATGGAAAATTTAGTCCATTCAGGTCACCCAACCAATTTGGGTCATGGATGGAGCATGCAAGACACATGTATAATAGATCCAATGGACTCCAATCATTGTAATTATAAGCACATGCAGTGAAAGTTATGTTAAAAAGGTGATAATCAGTTTTGAATGTCCATGAGGTATTGGGCCTTATCTCTAGCAACTTGTTTCTCGACATGATTTGAGAGTTGTATATCCATCCTTGGATGTTGCCCATAATTTGCAAAGAAGGGAGTCTGCTTAGTAGATGTATGAACATTTTTGTTATAGGAAAACTCTGCAAAGGGTAAAAGCTCAAAGCAATCATTTTGATGATCGTTGATGGTGCAATGAAGATACTGTTCTAGGACTTGATTCACCCATTTTGTTTGTCCACCCGTTTGCGGATGATTGGTTGTAGATAATTTAATTGGAATACCAAGGATCTTGCAAAGATAGTTCTAAAAATTGGATATCAACTATGGACCTTGACCATTGACAATCTCATCAGGCAATCCATGAAGCCTAAACATATATCTGAGAAACAGTCTAGTAGTTTTTGCACCTATGATTACCTTGGTAGTTGGAATGAAGTGTGCCATCTTTGTAAATCTATCCACTATAACAAAAATGGCATCATACTTATTCGACCTTGGTAGATCTGTGATGAAATCCATAGATAATGAAGCGCATGTCCTTTCTGGAATAGGTAAAGGTTGCAAGAGGCCATGAGGTTTATGTCATGGTACCTTGGATCTATTGCAAGTGTCACCGGTTTGGATATATTCTTTAACTTCCTTCCACATTTGTGGCCACCAAAAATCCCTTGATATGAGTTATATTATTTTATTCACTCCAAAATGTCCTACTATAGGTTTATCATGACATTGTTGAAGTACTGGGATCATGGGCTTTCCTAGAGGGATGTACAGTAGATTCTTATAGAATAGTAACCCATCATTTTCTTGGAAATTGTTTACTTCATTAACTTTCTCTTCTTGAATGTTCTCCTTGATGTTACGAAACAATTCATCATGTGATAGAGTCGCATGAATCCAATGGGTCAAGGCTGAATCTTCTTGATGGTTTGAAGAGATAACTACTAACTAGAATGTTCAAATTGCTTAAGTAATACACTCTCATGTTGATCAAAAGCCTCTTCACCTTTCTTTCGTGCAAGGTAAAATTTTTCTTGACAAGGCATCTGACTGACAGTGTTGGCATCATGGACAATATGTGATGAGAAAATCAAATCTAGATAGAAAGCTCCTCCATCAAGATTGCCTTCTATTGAGGATGCAAGAGGTCATAAAGTACTCTAAATTCTTATGATCTATGTACATAGTAACTTTATGAGCTGCTCCTTCTAGATGGTGATGCCAGTCCACTATCGCAATAAATTATTTATCATGGATTTCATAATTAGTCTCTAGAGGATAGAACTTCCTTGAATGATATGCTACTAGATGTAGATATCCATCATCCCCGTGTTGGGATAGGATCACCCCCAAGGCAAAGTTTGATGCATCTATCTCTAGGAAAAAAGGCTTGGTAGAATTAAGGTGAATTAGAATTGGAGCAGTGGTGAATGATGAGTTTAGGGTCTAAAATCCTTTCTTTGCATCTTCGTTCCATGAGAATTTTGTGTTTCTTGTAAGCTTGGTAAGAGGTGTCACTATCTTGGAGTAATCTTTGATTAATATCATGTAAAAATTGGCAAACTCTAGAAAACATTGTGCATCTCAAACACATGAAGCTAGTTGACAATCAAGGATTTTCTCGATCTTCTTAGGGCCCATAAATATTCCTTTCTCTCATACAATCCACTTGTGTCTCATGGAAAAAGAACTTCCTAAATTTTGCATATAAACCTTTTTCTCTTAGTTTCTCTAGGATTATCTTTAAATGACATTCATGATCCTCTCGATTTTTGGTGAATATCAAGATACCATCGATGTATATATTACCACAAAACCATCTAAATACTCTTGAAAGATATCCTTCATTGCAAGAAACAAAGAATTACGACCACCACATGCTAGAGAGATGAGTCTCATCTCAACCATATGTCTCTATATATAGTTCTCTCCAAGGGACCTTCTTCTTGGGCAGGTGGATTCTAACCATCCATGTGTCATCCATGTAATTGCACGTGCGCCAAGTGTTCCAATTAACTATGGTTAACTCACATAGATGATTCTAGAAGGCTCTAGATCTCTTGTGCGAAATGTTCTCCCCATGTATCCCACGGGGATTGAACTTGAGACCTCCTCCTTCAAACCCTTGAGACTTAACCACTAAGCTAAGTGGATCACTTGTTTACAAGAGCACATGACCTTCTAGTAAGTCTAGACTCGGGATCTTTGTTCATAAACGTGGGTGGCCAAATGGTGTTTGATTTCACATCCGTCTAAACCGGTCGGACCCTTAGACCATAGACTTACTTTATTACATTTTTGCCCCTTGGAAAATATTTTCATACTTGAAAATAGAGCTATAGAACTACTATAGGAAATGCCCGAGCCTCATGTTCTATAACTGGAAGAACATGTCTTATCTCTATGGTGGGATCCCTGCCCAAATGATTCAAAACACCATCTTGCTTTGTAAATTGATGAACTAGTCAAAGTCAAAGTAGGGAATGAATAATAAGGGTGGATATGAAAACATCTCTGCCTAATTCACTTGTGTGTCAATGTGCGATCTAGGCACAAAACATGTGAAATGGGTGTCCAAGTACTAGTTCAAATCTAGGGATCATTGGAGCATGAACATAGTACCTAAGGTGGGATTACTATCCTTCACAAGCCTTTGAGAACTCTTGATTCACTTGAATTTGATTTGGAAAACCAAAAGTTTGATTGGCGCAAACATCGAACTTGGATGTTTGTACTATGGTTTACTTTCAGCCAATATTTACTTGATTTATTGACGTGACTTGAGGACTACTTTATCCTAATGGGCTTGAAAATCCTATGTATGTTATAGGAGAAAATTTACCATTTACTTTGGGTCAATCATACTATAACTTGACCAAGTCAAATCCAAAATGGAATTTGTCCAACTTAAGACGCTTTTCTCAAAGACTTTAACTAAAATTTCTTGGGAGTTATCAATCTTATGAGCAATTCCTAACTTATCTATTCTAGAGTGTACTCGACTCTAGAAATTCTTGTATGTTGTATAACTTGAAGCAAACTCAAATGAATAAGTCAACTCCGACTTATCATCTTTTGAAGATTGAAAGAGGTTCTTGTATAGAACATCTATCTGGGATGTTCAATTTAGTTACCTGGTTCTAACTGGCTAACCTTGGACTTTTTTGAAAAGAATCAGATACCATATCCGAGTCAAATCCAGGGATTTGGAAAGCGAAAAGAAAGAACTGAAACTTTGTACAACCAATTCAAACTTCGAAGATACGTAAACTTGTGAGGAGTCAATTTCTAGATGACTAAAGACTTTAACTAGTCAATGATATGTTTCAACAAGGTATTGAAGAACTTTTTCTATCTTTTAGAGAAATTAACTTGATTCTCAAAAAGATTCATAGAGTAAATCCAAAAAATTATCCAAGCACAAGATACTAGTGTAGTATCCAACATCAGTGTGTCGACCGAGTGAGGTTCTATTGATGAGTTTTTACTCAAATAATGCTTCACTTGAGAGTAAGTTCATGCCTATATTCAATCTTTATGACTTCTTACTAGGAATGCAAAAGTCAAACGATCGAATTTACCAAGTTACACTAAGAACTTGGTGCTTGACTTAGTCAATCTATTCCTTAGTCGAAAGGATCATTTCAATGTCAAAGTCCTACTTCTTCATAAGGTTATCAAATATTTTTAAATCAACAACACTTTATCTTGAAGTGTTCCATAATTCAAATGAGAACAAGCCTTTAACCTATTTGAAAAAGAAGATGTTGGAAGTTAATGACTTCAAATATTCTTGGTTACTTGATCTTGAAGTTTTCACAGCCTTAATTACCATTGACACAGTTGCAGACTACATACTTGGAATATTTCACTCTTTTAGACTTGAAACAGATTACTCTTTTCACACTTTTACATTGGACAAATGGAACTTGAGTTGAAAATTTCCCAGAAGGAATTTGATTGCCAATACTGAAACTTCAGAGTAGTTCCAATCGCGATTTCTTGGACAAACCTTACCAAGTTTGATCAAGTCTTGTTGACTTTGTGGCAAAAATAAAGACTTAGTCTTTATCGTTAAGATCTCTCAAATTTTTCTAAAGTTGTATAGCTTACTTGTAGGATTTACAGAGATCTAGCTTACCTGTAGGATTTACAAAGATCTTTTCCTCAACTCAAGGCCGAGCATATGTTGATGCCTCTGAGATTCCAAAACTAAGAATCTTTGATACACCTTTAGGTTATACCAATCATTGGACTTAAGTACTACTATTGGTGGGTTGGGACTTCTTGGGAACTACTTCACTTTAATGAGCTTGAAGAATTCCATGCTCACTACTAGGGAGCAGTTTATTCTTCCAATACTTGAGATTCTGTAGAAGGAATCAACAACATGAGTAAATGACTCATCTTGGGATCTTTTTCACTACTGTAATAATTGTTAAAATAAATTATTGACTTTTGGACAAGACTCTCAAAGCTTTATAGTTGGAATTGTGTTCATGTCTTGTGTATCAAACGAAAGGATCATCTTAGGATATGGTTTCCCATTTCTTGATGAAAGTTGGACTAGAACTTTCAATTTCATGTGTTTCTATTCTTAAGTTTGAAAAAAATATTATCATATACACTTTTTCAACGTGAATTAGTGCATCCGTACTGGAGTGTCAAGAAAGGTAATGCTTTATTCCTCATGCGTGGTAAAACTTGGGAATGATAATAACTAAAATCATTTTTAGGATTAGGCATCCCACCTTTTTTCTAGACTTTAGCATGCAAAAGCTTTTTTCTAGATAAAGTTCTTGAATAAACATCTATATCTTGAAGATGTTTACTTTCTTTAACCCATAATTAGGTTTAATAATTTTGTACTTTTTCTTTTCTAGGATAGATACTTGAGAAGAACTCGAAGTTTTCATCGCTTCTATCCTTATAATATTGTTTAAAAGGACATCGTCATGTACTTATCCTATCTTTTTAATGAACTTGTATCTTACTTTGGAAAAAGTTAATGGGTCAAGAAGATCCATTGATCTAGTTCTTGGATCTTATATTCCCTAAAAGTTCATTTTGAATATGATAGGAATAACATGCAATTAATGAAATAGAAAAATAACCTCTTTCCTTAAATAGGTTATCTTTAGGAATTTTTCCAATTCCTAAAGATTGCCTGATTAGGGTTTCCCCTTAAGCCACATGTAGCTTAAATGAAACCTAGAAATAACTCTTTAATCCTAAGAGTTCTTTCAAAGTTTCTATGTTTTCTTAAGACTTTGCATCCTTATAGGAGATGCAATGTATGGAACATAACAACTACCTTTTGAACTTTAGAAGTTCACTTAGTGTAAGTTTCATTTAACTTTTATTCGATTTCTATCACACTGTGGTGTGCGCCACATGGCACTTATGGGTATCATATACCACATTATGTAGAAGAGAAGAAGAGAGAGAATGAGTCGTTGATAATTGTCACGTGAATGAAGAAGCTTCGAACGATGGTTGGGAGGAAAAATGGATGTAATCTTTGTGTGTTAAGCTCGAGGGCTGCGAGTGGCTTATTTCTGAGCTATGGCAAAATGATATGACTTAATATTGATATCAAAGCATATGCGGATGCCATTTTTGCACGCATACAATAGATGAACACTGCAGGTATTGAACCCACAACCTTATAGAGGTGAAGAGATGGGCTATCCACGTTGCCCACTACCATTGGGTGAATATAGTTGCGAATTTGAGTTACATATATAGAAACAATGTGCAAAGTGGAAGAGCTCATAATCTCCTCAGAGAAGCAAAGTCGTCAAGGGAGCCTCCATGAAATGTCTTCAGTGGTACTGTCCGCATCTGCCCAAGGTCTCAAAGGTACATCTGTCCATGAGGAAAAAGTGGAATTCTACTATAAACAAAGAAGATGAAACTTAAAAAGACAAGAGATGCGAACAAGGAGAATTTGACCTTGAAATTTTATCATCCATCACATAATCCATCAATAGGAAACCTCGTTTTCGAAGCCTGATGTGTCTAGAATATCATCTTGTTTCTTATAGGAGTTTTCATATATTAAATGGTTTGAGTAGAACTCCTTTTTGGAAGATGAAAGGGGAAGGTTTGATGGATCCAAAGCCACTAGAAGGAGTAATGGGACACGTAGAAGTATTGGTCTTTGCTCATGTCCATGAGGCTTCAGTAAGAAGAAGTTATGCCTTCAACTTCTAAGTTTAAGTATTTTTTGAATTTTTGTACAATTTGCATACTTGAGAAGGGTATGGACTAAGGGACCAAAATCTTTGAGGGAAATCACGTGTACGGAGAGTATGAGATATGTACTCCCATCTAGGGTCAAGTATTCCCTCAAAATATAACAAAGCATAAGCTTTATAAACCCCTAAAATTGCCTATTTTCATGATTTTCACATAAATTTCAAGGGCTATTTTTTATAAGTATCCATTTTGGGGAAGGGAAATGAAGTGGGATTTTTCTTAGCTTGGTAGAAAAAATCATGCATACCTATAGTGTAGTGTATTACCTTCCATATAAGATCAAAAAATCCAAAATATAGCTCAGTATGATGGGAGTTTGAAGTTCCACAAAAGAAAATTCAGCACCTAAATCTAAGAAATCCCCCATTTTGGAACAGGGAAAAAGAGAAGTACTAGCTATGGATGGATGGGAGAAAGTATATATATTGAGAGTATGGTATATGGACTTCACAATGGAATCATAGGATTCATTAAAAGAATAATTTAAGGAGTAATTTTACTTCGTCAAAAACCCCTTTCCACACTTTTTGGAAAAAAATTTCAGATGTAAATTTGTGTCCAACTCCACTTTTGGGAGTAAGAAAAGAGACCATCTAAGAAGCTTCCCATGGATTAGTGCATACATACATGAAGTATGGTGTATGTATTATCATGGAGAATGAGAAAATCCAAGAAAAATCTACATTTGGAGTGGATTAGAAGCTTGCTAAAAGCTCCCATTTAAGTTTTTGCATGAAAGTAAAAATCTTGCTTTATGCCTCTTTTGGGGAGCAAATTAGCATGCACTAATGGAGGATTTTGTAAGGTGAAAATAGGCCCAAGCATCTTCATATGTTGCACTGAGGGATTATGGAGAGAATTTTGGGACCTACTTGATAGAAAGAATGCTTTTGGGCACTCCAAAATTCACATTTTCACACTTTTTCTACCTCCCCCCCCCAACAGTCCACTAATTGGCATGTCCCCCTTGGAAAGGCCATATCTTGGGCTAGAAAACTCCAAATTGGACGTGCTATGGCTCATTTCGAAGAGCACAAGGTCTAGTTTAGGAAAAGAAATTTTGGAAATTATGTATTTCTACAAAGTCTGAATAATTTTTGGCAACTACCTTTTGGGAGCCATCTTACAAACAGGGAAGGCAATTGAAGTAGTTTCACTTCGAGCCACTTGCACATGGTATATATTTCATTTTATGATTGGTTGCAAGTCTTAAATAGGTTTTTTTAGGCCTAAAGAGGGATTAAAAATGCATTTTTTTGGGTAAATTTGCATTATTTTGGTAATCATATGACCATGTTTCATGTTTTGGGAAGTGATCTGATGTTTTCGGACACTTCAAAGTTTATATTAGGACCTGATGAGGAAGGTGAAAAGGTCTTGAAGCTTGTCAAAAAGGATTGGATACATGCGATTCTGATATCAAACCATTCAGGGATGTATGCTTTATATTTTCAAGCATTTTACTTTATGTTATGGCATGTTCTGTATGTACACGCATCAAGTTGGAATGCATACATCAAATTTGATCATTTTTTTAATCTTTAAAGTATGGATCAACGTGCTAGGAGTATACTTTTTGATTGTTTGTAGGAAAGATGATTGCAGGAAATACATGGTTATGTAACGAAGAGATTGTTGCTAGCATTTCTTTTTATGTTTTTACAGGTTATGGAGTCCATGTATTAGTTTATGGCGTGCATGCCATAGGCTTGCCAAGCCCTATGTCGTTGGATGGCCTGTGTGCCATTGTGTTTATGGTTAAAATTTTCTGGGACTCCATTTCCTTGGGGAAATGTTGTCGAAATTTTTCCCACCTCATGGTGTTATATACACACTTGCCTTTGGGTAAGAATGTTATGGCATGGTAACATGCCTTTTCTGCAAACATCAATAAGATGTAGGCATGCTTATAAGCATGTATCTGATGGACCTAGTATCATCACAATATATAGATAAGGCAATTTCATTAGAAATAGGATCCCTACATTTATACCATAGGATTGCTAAGGGGAAGGAGATATACCTTCACCATTAGGAATGTGCACAAGCAATCCTATAGGTTATAGGAAGTTGCATAGAGGCATGGGATATACATTTATGATCATCTCCAAAGTAGTGAAGATCTATTTATCTTCACAAGAGTCTCATAGTATGATTAGGAGACTATGGGGTATCATGATGAATACCCAAAGAGTGACTAGTTTCACTCATGCACATCACTTGAGCAAGTAGTGAAGCATTTCTGTTACACTGCTAAGGAAACCAATTAGATGGGATCACAGGGATGGGTTTCATTAGAGAGCATCAACGGGTGCTTATGTGATTTGAGTGATGGTTAGGAAGGCCATAGGCATAGCAGTAGCTCTATGATTTAGAGCATAGATCCCTTAGTCAGGAATAGTTGGGATACCCAATACATGTATGTATGTTGGGATCTAGAAAGAGGTGCTTAGACTCAGTCTTGGTACCTAGAAACAAGTTATTTTGGAATAGAAAGGGATATCCATTGTCACAAGTTGACAAGAACCAAACTGACTAGTTCGAGGACATGGGACTCATTTGAGTCCATAGATATGGCTTGAGGATATGGGATTCATTAGAGTCCACTTACATATTCCATTAGATATATGTGGAATATATATTTGGTTTAGTGTAGGTATGACACCATGAATTGGAAGAAGGTTCCACTAGTATGGGATAGTGGAAACGACTTCCCTTTGAGTACTCTTCTTCTATGGCCAAGGAGAAAAGGACTCATCATTCATGGCAGCATGTATCACTAGATCAGAGGAGAGCTCTTAGTAGACATCCCCTTAGGATTGGGAGTGATCCTTCATAGTTTAGGGAAGATTTATTCTTCCAGTAGAGAATGTGATGGGTGAATTTATCACCATTGGTATCACATACTCATTTTGAGGTTTCTAGGAAGGATAATTCCATTAGTTGGTTGGATTGTATAGATCCATGCCTAGAGGATGGTTGGCAGAGATTGCTCTCTAGTATGGATACACATGTGTTTATGGTATCATGTCATATCATTGCTAACCATTTTAGCAAAGGGCTTTGACCCTTATAAGGAATTTATTTTTTGCACTCTTCACTTCATACACCTTTATTAGTTACAGGAGATTTATTCTCCATCTTCATAGGAATGTATGTAATGAGGGATTATGCATTAGCTATGGAAGAGAGGGCTAAATAAATTCATAAGTTTCTTTTTTAAGGAAAGGAGAAAGAGGGAATTAGCTTAGAGATCTGGGAGTGATTTCACTCTAGTTTAGAGATCTCACTTTAGCTCCTCTTCCTTGAAGGGGAAAAGGAAAGGAAAATATGGTTTCTCCTTTGGAGAAGAGTAGACTATGTTTTCCTTTAGAGAGAAGAGGTGTTTAGAAAACATCTCTTAGTCTACATTTTAGAAGGAATTCATTTCCTCGTCTTTTCAATGAAATTTCCCTTCACATGGGAGTATGATTCTCCACTATTTTGGAAGGGAAGTATGGAGAACTTATATACATGTTCTCAATTATGGATGAGTGGAGCAACTGGATTCAATAGAATCTCTTTCAAAGGGAAAGGGAAAGTGGAATAGATTCCACTACTAGAGATCTTTTCCTTAGATGAGATTAGAGAGAGAGTTTCACTTTCTCTGGATCAGATTTCCTAGATAGGAGTGGCACTTTTCTATCAAGGACATGAGGGAGATCAGTTAATCATGATGGTTAGATTGATTCCCACCTGGAGACTCTTGAGAGAAGTAGTTATGTTTATTTCTAGTGATTGTCATTGACTAGATGAGATGATCTAGTTATTGATATTAGTGAGACTGGGAGTAGATTGATGATACCTCTCTTTTAGAGTTTCTAGGAGACAAGGATATATCTAATCTATTGGGGTACCAAACTCTTAATTGGTGTTAGATCATGAGCATGATGTGTAAACATCAGTAAGGAGGATGGGCACTTAAGGATTATCTGAATCTCAAAGGGAATGCTTTTTGCATTCATATGGAAAACTACAGGAAAGAGAACATTTTAGAGTTTGCACTAGTGCCAATAGATGCTCTTCCAATAGAACTTAGTCCAATGGCTAAGGATGACAAACCATAGACTTCTTGGTTGGTGAAATGTAGAGATTGCATTTTACTACCAAGAAATTCTTATATATTAGTTTGGATGATGGATTGGCATAGTTCACAAGGTAGTTTAGACAAAACTATTACTTGTGATAACACTCAAGGTTAGAAAGACTTGGAATGGTATGAGGGCAATCTATCATTTAGTCTTAGATGGGTTTTGTTGGGTGTGTGTGTAGAAGTGTGAGAGACACACAAGAAGCACACACAAGGAGCACAAACGTAGCAAAACACACGGAGAAGATGATGGTTGGAATAGATCTCTCTATTGATGATGAACTAAACTGAAGTAAGAGCTAAATAATATCCCTAACTACAAAGTACCACCACATATGAGAGTATCAAGTATGTGGTAACATGGGGAAAAAACCTCTAGTCAGCACTAGAGTAAAAAGTGCTCATGTATAGGGAAAAGGTTCACATCAAAGCTACTCGAGGAACACATAAGTGTAACAGTTTTGGAGTCACTTGTTATGGGACTTTGTTCTATATTTCCCAGGATTTTATGGGTTATTATCTCCTGTATCGTATGATCAAGCCTATAATCTTAGCACTTTACACTTTCTTTTCATATTATTACTCCATAGAGGATAAATCATATGGACTTAGGTCATTTTGGATGATGTCACATGTCATGGGAGTGATAGTTTGAAAGCTAAGTGTATATGGGAGATAGTAGGCACCACTCAAATGGTTTCCCACCTTTAAGATGATCTCATATGGGGCTTCTTAAGGGGAAGGATATGGGGAAACAACACACAAAGATGACCATGTACATAGAGTACATGGGGTTCAGGGGGGTCTGAGCACTTTCTTCTACCATTACAGACATTTCATTTACATTTTTGAGGACAAAAATGCTTTCAAGGGGAAGGAAATGTCACAATAGTTCATGGAGTGAACCTCCTCTTATGAGGAGAGTGCCACATGGTACTTATGGGTATCATACACCACATTAGGTAGAAGAGAAGAAGAGAGAGAGAGTGAGTTGATGATAACTCTCACATGAATGAAGAAGCTTTGGACGATGGCCAGGAGGAAAAATGGACATAATCTCTGTGTGTTAAGCTCGAGGGTTATGTGTGGCTTATTTAAAAGCTATGGCAAAATGATATGACTTAATACTTTATCATATGCAAATGTATGTACTTGCGTGCAAATGCATGTGAGTGCATCCATGTGTTGGCATTTTTTCTTATGCACCAATTAATTCAAGCAATCCTTGAGCTTGCTTTGCATGCATCCATGCACAAACATTCTACTTGCTACCTTTCAAAAAGATATAACCATGAATGTGCACAAACTTGAGTGCATCTAATATCTTTTTCAAGCATAAAACGAAGCAAGTATTATGCATGAAAACAGTCTTTTAGAAGGAAAAAATGCACCAACATTCTTTCATTTCCATGCAATGATTCATAGATGCATGTATGTGCTTGATAAGTGTTTCAATATGTCTTGTCAGGGGAGCACTAGATTGTGCTCTCTGACTGCAATAGACAAGATTTCGGAAATGTACTTTTGATTACAAGATCACGCACGCAGGGGAAACAATACAAGGATATGTGACTGATACACAAAGTCCCACAACCCGGGATTGATAGGTATGGATAACTCGACTAGAGATGATACACGAGATTCCACAACCAGGGATCGTAGGTACGAAACAAGATATCAGGATTACAAGAACTCCCTTCTAGGAGATGAACTAGATACAAGAAACTCGAAAAGATCTCGTAGTGTGAAATTACAAGAGGACAAGATAGGATGTCTAGGATATAAGACTAGACAAGACTAGAACAAGGAACAAGACAAGAACAGGAACTTGAACATTCTGAGGAATAGTGTCTTGATTATTCAACACTTCTAGCTCTTGGACTTGGCTTTCTTTGAATAATTGATTCTCACATTGAATTACCTGATTGATAACATCCTCCAAAGTATTTGCTTGAGGCATGGATAGCAAGAGATATTTGACTTCAGGATTGAGGCCACTTCAAATGATTAACCATGTAGTCTTCTTGATATGTAGTTCCACGAAACAACATCTTGATATTCAAGGCATAGCTTGAAACTGATCGATCATCTTGCCGTAGCATTTTTTTCATCTCTTGGACATGTTCGATCAAGTCCTTTATGGTAGATTGGATCTCCTTGCATAGGGAATCCATGGTGCCTAGTCTTGATGAAGGTCGTCTTGCCAAAATGTCAGGGGATCACTAGATTGTGTTGTATGACTACAATAGATAAGATTTTGGAAATGTACTTTTGATTATAAGATCACCCACGCAAGGGGAATAATACAAGGATATGCGACTGATACACGAAGTCCCACAACCCAGGAGTGATAAGTATGGATAACTCGACTAGAGATGATACACGAGATCCCACAACCCAGGATCGTAGATATGAAACAAGTTATCAGGATTACAAGAACTCCCTTCTAGGAGATGAACTAGATACAAGAAAGAACTCGATAGGATCTTGTACTGTGAGATTTCAAGAGGACAAGATAGGATGTCCAGGATACAAGACTAGACAAGACTAGAACAAGGAACAAGACAAGAACAGGAACTTGAACGTGGAGAGTACTTACTTGGTGGTCATGACTCCTTGAGCTCCCAAGACTAGCATTGGTAAGACTGATTATGAATGTGGCCAACCCCTCCTTTTATAGGTTTATAAGGGCGGTTCATGGGCAGTTACCAGGTGATGATATCATCGATGATTTCATCAACTAGAAACAAGACCTCTGGGTGTCAGAATTTAGCAAATAGATAGTAAATCTTGGGGTTTTGGCATGTTTCGGACGCAATGGAAGCATTCATTTCTCCAAACTTTGATCCAATCATGAGATATGGAAAGTCACATGGGATCTAAGGTTTAAGATGGTTTCCTTGTCCATGACATGTCTATTCTCTCCCATAAAGCTTTCATTAATTCACATCAATATTATCAAAAATGGAGATTGCTATCATGCTTCAATGATAATAAAATGCACTCTATGTGAAAGCCAAGAGCAAAAACAAGTATTGAAAACAAACATTAACTCAAAAAATACTTATCTCCTATTTGTGCTTCATCCTTCCATTGTCCATAAGAAGAAGAATTCTCCAAAGAACTTCTCTTGTTGCCTCCTTGGTAGAGCAAAGAACTAAGATAGCTCTTGGATGCACCAATAAGCAAAAAAGAATTGAATCAGATTCAAAACTTCTTACTCCAATACCTATGAGCAGAGAAATCGGGCTCAACACAAGAGTTCGGTGAGAGAAGAAATGGCATGTGCAGTTGGAGGCTTTTGATTCAATTCCTTTGAGGAACATAACTTTTACTATAGTCATTGGAACTATCTTGAACAAAAATATGAGCAAAAAGAGTTGGATATGCGGAATACATCCCAATCTACAAGTTGCAAACTTAGATCCTCTTCCTCTTTTAAATATGTGCATAGGAGAAAGGTTAGGATTCTTTCGTTTGACATCAGATCATGGATAGAAAGAACTCTTGTCTTGCGTGAGGTCAGAAGATTGCCTCCGGATCTGCAAATACCATCGCTATGTTCTTTTGCTTCTTCCATTGCAAGAGATTATTTTATGAATTCATTTCTACTGAAGTAACTCATGGACGTAGCGTAGCGTTGGTTCTCCCCGCCGCACCAAAGGAAGTCCCAAGCTATGTGGAAACAATCCACAAAAGGAAGTAAGCCCAAAGATTTTCGAAAAGCTTCAAACTTCTCCCTAGGCAGAGCCTTTGTGAAAAGGTTTGCAATGTTCTCCTGTGTGGGCACAAATGCCAAATTGATCTATCTAGCAAAGAACCTCTCCTTAACATAATGATAGTGCACCACAATGTGCTTAGTGCAAGCATGGAACATATGGTTCCTTGCAACTACCAATGCACTCTGACTGTCAGTGAAGATGGTGGTGGTAGAAGACTGATCAACACCCAAATCAGTCATAAGGCATCTGAGCCACACACACTCAACACTTGTTGTGAAAGCTGCCATATACTCAGTCTCACAACTAGAACTAGCCACATTAGGCTCCTTCTTGCTCAACCAAGATATGCATGAGCCACCAAGCATGAACCAAAAATCGCTAGTGGACACATGAGTGTCATAGCAACCAACCGAGTCAGAGTCAGAAAAAGCATGTAAATCTGGCAGTAGTGATCCCCCCTTGGGATAAAACAATCCAAGTAGTCGGGTACCACTCAAGAAGCAAGAGATGCACTTAACCGCCACCCAATGCTTGAGACCTAGGCAATGCATAAACTTTCTCATCTTTGAGACAACAAATTGAATATCTAGCCGAGCAATGCATAAGTAAATCAAGCATCCAATAGCCTGCTCATAGAGAACAACATCAAATGCATCTCCAGCATCATGAAGACTCAACTGTAAACCTGTTCCCATAGGAGTGGCAATAGGTTTGCAGTCTTCAAGGCCAAAATGCTGCAATAATGTATCAATATATTTTTTTTTACACAAACCTATTATGCCATTAACTTGCATAATCTGAATGCCCAAATAATGATGCAAATGCCCCAAATTTGACATCTAAAATGAGGCATGCAAATCAACCTTAAAATCAGCAATATGCTTCTCATGAGAACCAGTGAGCAGCATGTCATCAACATAGACAATAATGATTAGAAGCACATCATTTGCATGCTTCACATATAAGGTGCTCTCAGTTGGACTATTCTTCAAACCATGTGCAATTAGGTAGGCATGTATCTTTTCATACTAAGCATGTGGTGCTTGCTTCAAACCATATAATGCCTTTTTCAACCTGCACACTTTGTTTTCATGCCCTTTCTGCACAAAACCATGAGGCTGGACAACATACACTTCTTCATGCAAGTCACAATTCAAAAATGCAGTTTTAATGTCCAATTGATGTATGTTCCAAGCATGATGAGCTACAAGTGCACAAATTCTATGAACAATAGTCATTCGGGTGTGTAAGTGCAAAGTTCTCATCAAAATCAATGCCTCTTTCTTGAGTAGTACCCTTTGCAACAAGCCTAACCTTATACATGTCAACTGTTCCACCAGGCTTACACTTCAGCTTGTATACCCACTTAGTGTCAATGGCCTTCTTGCCAATAGGCAAGTCACATGAATATCAGGTACCATTTTTCATAATAGCATCATATTTTGATTTCATAGCGGCCATCCAATTTTCTAAATTTTGTGCTTCATCAGATGAAACAAACCCATTCTCATCATAAACACTAGAGGCATTCATAGCATAGCAATCTAATGCAAAAGAAGCGCTATGAGGGCCTGAACGAGTATGATATGACAAAGGTTCATCTAAATTGCTATCTTGCAAAGTTCGTACCAGCCATTTAGGCATAGTTTTTGCTTCATCTATGTTCTCTCATCAATAAGTGCATCATGTAGATCTACATAAGAAATGGAATGATCTACATCATCATGCGAAACCTACAAAGGTTGAGAAATTTCCTCATTTGGACTAGCATTAGATTTTCCACTTGTAAAAAGAGGTAGCAAAGTGTCATACACATCTTTGGAGCTAACTGATGTCTCCTTGTACATGAAAGTAATGGCTCAATAGAATCTTCCACAAATAAAACATCATGGCTAACCAAAATACATGTAGTCGATGGATGATACAGACAATAGCCTTTGTTTTTAGAACTTTACTCAACAGAAGTACATTGCACTCCTTTATCATCCAATTTCTTGTGTTGTTGTTCAGACACTAATGCATATGCCAGACAACCAAAGACACACACATGAGAGATGGCTTGTGACCATGCCAATCCTCATATGGAGTTATAGATTGCAATGCTTTAGTGGGACACTGTTTAAGTACATATGCTATACACATGACAACCTCAAGCCAGAAACTATGTGGTAAAGCCTGACTCTTAATCATACACCTTGCCATCTCCATGAGTGACCTGTTCTTCCTTTTAGCAACTCCATTATGTTGAGGTATATATGGCACTATACACTGATGTTTTATACATGTTCAACCACAAATGCATTAAAATCAGAAGACATATATTCTCGCCCTCGATTAGAATGAAGGGTGCCCATTTTACAAGTTGATAGTTTTCAGCCAAAACCAAAAATTGTTTGAAGCACATAAACACTTCAGGCTCTGCTTTCAATGGATATACCCATGCTTGCTTGGAAAAATCATCAATGAAATTCATGAAGTAAAGATAGTTCCCAAAAGAAGATATTTGTATAGGACCACAAACATCATTCTGAACAAGCTGCAATTTCTGAGTAGCTTGTACTAAACCATCTTTTGGGAGGGAATAATGTTGCATTGACTAAACTACCATGATGCAAAGACATGACTATATCTCAAAAAGTTGAATAGAATTACCTTGTTGAGTTTTGCTAAACCTGTAGTAGTGTTGAAAAACATCCTATTACACCTACAAATAAAATTATTGAAGGTGGTGCAAATGGTGTTGAAGATTATGATTTCTAATTTCCTAGTCATGTTGCAGTTCTTCCTACACCTACTATGGAGAAGCTTCATTGGGATGTCAGGCATGCATAGACACATGCATTGATAACTTTGTTTGAGAAATGTGCCATTATCCCTCACATTCACCCCCACAAGATAGCAAAAGGTGGTTGGGATACTCTTACAACATTATACCAAGCAAGAGACGAGGCTCATGTTGCATACCTCCGAAAACAATTGGAGAATGAATATATAAACAAAGGAGATTCAATGGACATTTTTTTGATAAAGATCAAAGATTTGAAGGTGCAATTGACTTTTACTGATGAAATATTTCCAAATAGTTAACTTGTACAAATTCTTCTTAATGGACTTCTAGATTTGTATCGATTTTTTTCTTCTACTCTTTGGTTGATGATGAAAGGAAATCCAAATGCCTTAAAACTTGAGGAGTTAGTCTCTATTTTGCTATAGGAAAATAATTCTGAGTAGAACAAGTCAATTATGCATGTTGCAGATTAAGCTTTCTTAGCTAATTAGAAGGACAAAGGTAAATGGTGCTCATCTACTAGTAAGAAAAGATTTCCTAATGTTGTACATTCAAAGAAGGACGATAAAGATGACATGGAAACAGAAAATTACAAACAATTTTGCAAGCAATATATGACAAATGATCATGTCGTAGAGAATTGTCCGAAACTAGCTACAAAAGAGGCAAAGAAGAAAGAGGTTGGAATGGTTATTGTAATGTCATGCCTCTATACCTAAATTAGTGTCTCCTAATCCAATTTAGAATGAAGAATGGGCATTTACTATTGTTTGGAACTATGACCCATCTTCTCAGAGTAGAGTACATTTGTAGTAGAATCACATGTTTGGTATTTTGATAGTGGTATAAGCAGCCATATTACCTCACGATGTAGTTTTTTCATTTCATTTCAGCTTCCCCTAAAGGAATAGTGTCACATGTGCTAACAAATCCTCTTATCCTCTAATGGAAGTTGGAAAGATCATTATGACTACTATTGATGGCAGTTCTTTCAAATTGGAAGATGCCTTATATGTGCCATGGATTAAGAATTTTTTTTATCAATTTTAGCATCACCAATATTGGCTTGGTAGTCAAATTTGTTAATGACAAATATGTAGTTCATGATCTCTCGAATGGTGATGTTATTATTGCTTCGTGGTCGATCGAGAAGTCTCTATTCCTCCTTGGCAAAAGAATCTCCAATTGTAGGAGGTATCATGGGTTGTATAAGCTTAGATTATGTGAAATATGTGAATGATTTAGCATATGTAGCTCATGATTCTCAAGCTATTTTAGATGGAAAGATTTGGCATGCATGCTTTGGTCATTTAAATTTTGCTATTTTGTTTAGCCTACATAAATCTAAAATGGTGTCCTCTTTACCCAAACTTGACACACCTTATAAACATGTCTATGAATGCTATATTTTGGGAAAAATGTAGTGTTCATCCTTCCCAAATGATGGTTCAATTAGTGTTTCTCATAAATGGCAATTTGTTCTAGTGATGTTTGTGGTCCTATAGAGATATCTTCATTAAAAAGTTATTCATACTTCATGACTTTCATTGATAACTTCTCCATGCATGCATGGGTGTATCCATTGAAAGCAAAGTCCGAAGTGTGTATGTGCTTTAAATAGTTCCTTGTTTGAGCTAAAAAATTATCAACATGTAAAATGGGCATCCTCCATTTTGATCAAGGGGGGATACTTGACTTCTGAGTTTAGTGCATTTTGATTGAGCATGGGATAAAACATCAGCATACAATGCCTTATACATCTCAATCAAATGGATTTCTTCAAAGGAAGAATATATATCTCATGAAAATGGCAAGGTATATGGTAAAAAATCAGGCTTTATCACATAGCTTCCAGCTTGAGGTTGTTATGTGTGCAACATATGTAGTTAGCATGTGTCCACCAAAGCATTGCAATATATCACTTTATATGAGGCCTAGCATGGTCGCAAGCCATCTATTGCTCATTTGTGTGTTTTTGGTTATCTGGCATATGCATTAGTGCTTGAACAACACAGGAAATTGGATGATAAAGTAGTGAAATGTATTCTTGTTGGGTACAATTTTGAAAGAAAAGGCCATCATTTGTATCATCCATATATTAAATGCATTTTAGTTAGCTATGATGTTGTTTTGTTGGAAGCTGCTATTCAACCCTTACTTTCATGTACCAAGGAGGCATTTGTTAGCTCAAAGGATTTTTACAATACCTTGCTACCTCTCTTTATAGGTGGATAGTCAAGTCTTGGTCCAAATGAGGCAATTCCCAACCTTTAGATGTTTCAAATCATGTCAAGATCATTCCATTTCTAATATAGATTTATATGATGCACTTGGTTGATGAGATGGTTGACATAGAAGAGGCAAGAACTATGCCTAAATGGCTTGTGCAAACTTTGAGAGATAGCAAATTAGATGCACCTTTATTATATCATACTCATTTAGGATCTTATAGTGCTTCCTTTGCATCAGGCAGTTATGCAATGGCTATCTGTAGTCTTTGTGATGAGAATGAGCTTGTTTCTTTTGATGAAGCACAAAACTCAAAAAATTGGATGGCTATTATGCAATCAAAATATGATGCTATTATGAAGAATGATACTTGTTCTTTATGTGATTTGCCTCCAAACAAAATGTCCATTGGCACTAAATGGGTATACAACTGAAACATAAGCCTGGTGGAATAGTTGATAGGTACAAGGCTAGGCTTGTTGCCAAGGGTTATGCTCAAGAGAGGGGCATTGATTTTGATGAGATATTTGCTTCCACATGCCAAATGACCACTATTTGTAGCACTTTTGCACTTGCATCTCATCATGTTTGGAATCTACATTAGTCGGATATTAAAACTACATTTTTGAATGGTGATTTACATGAAGAAGTGCATGTATTGCAGCCCCATGGTTTTGTGCAAAAAGGGCATGAAAATAAAGTGTGTAGGTTAAAAATGGCATTATATGGTTTGAAACAAGTACCACGTGCTTGGTATGAGAAGATACATGCATACTTGCTAGCACATGGCTTTTAGAACAATCCAACGAAGAGCACCTTATATGTTAAGCGTGCATATGATGTGTTGATATATTGTGGTAGTGATGTGTGTGAACACACTTAGGAATGTTGGGGTATTTTGTTCCCTCTTTAGGAGGTCGTTTTCCTTTGCCTTGTATATACACCTATAACCCTATTCATTAGGCAATAAATTATGTATTGTGTTGTGCTCCAAGCATCTTCTTCTTCCCTGTGTCGTTCCTATGCTTTTGAAGACCTCAAACTCAAAAATTGGTGTCAGAGTAGGTCACCACCTCATCTAGGACATCACGGACACCCCTCTAGCCATACGCTCAAAATTTCACAAAAATTCGTGCGCATACTCACGACAATCACAAGGTCAAAATAGCTTTGCTGTGTGGCATTGAAATTTTGATCTCAACTTGTTTTGGCCTCCAAACACACCATCGTAGTGATTATGCAGGAAATTTTGTCTGCTTGTGGTAAACTTAAATACAAGTTTTGGCTCGCTAGTACAAGCACCTCAAATTCTACTATAGGTTTAGCACAACTTGACACGGTGTTTTTGTTCATATTTTTGAGATAGAATCAAGTTTTTTATCAAGGTAGATAGTCACTAGCCATGGATGAAAGCAATGATGTATGTTGGAGTTTTAGCTCTACGAAAGCACACTAACAACACGAGGAAGAAGAAGAATCTTGGAGTGCAACACACAATACTAAATGTATTACCAAGTGAATGTGCAAAGATATATTACCCATTATGGTTATAGGCATATATAGAAATCAGGGGGAAAAACCTCCTAAAGAGGGAAAAAAGTACCCCTGTGGTTCTAGTGTGTTATACACATCACTACCTAAATATATCAACAAATCCCTCTTGGAAGTGATAGTGCACCTCAATGTGCTTAGTGCGAGCATGGAACACAAGGTTCCTCGCAACTGCCAATGCACTCTGACTATCAGTGAAGATGGTGGTGGCAGAAGACTAACCAATACCCAAATCAACCATAAGGCGTTTGAGCCACACACACTCAACAATCGCTATGAAGGTTGGCCTATACTCAACCTCACAACTAGAAGTGGCCACGATAGGCTACTTCTTGCTCAACCGAGATATGCATGAGCTACCAAGCATGAAGCAAAGACCACTAGTGGACACACGAGTGTCATAGCAACTAGCATAGTCAGAGTCAAAAAAAGCATGTAAATATGGTGGTAGTGATCCCCCCTTGGGATAAAATAATTCAAGTATTTGAGTACCACTCAAGTAGCAAAAGATGCACTTAATTGCCTTCCTATGCTTGACACCTCAGTCATGCATAAACTTGCTCATCTATGAGACATCAAACTGAATATCTCGCCAAGTAATGCATAAATAAATCAAGCATCCAACAACATGTTGATAGAGAACAACATCAAATGCATCTCCAACATCATGAAGACTCAACCATGAACTTGTTTCCATAGGAGTGGCAATAGGTTTGCAGTCTTCAAGGCCAAAATGTTGCAATAATGTGTCAATATATTTTGTTTGACACAAAGCTATTCCATCATCAACTTGCATAAACAGAATGTCCAAATAATGATGCAAATGCCCCAAATATGACATCATAAATGAGGCATGTGTTAATCGTCTCTTAGTTACTCCTACTTCAGCTTCAAGCACTTCAAGTTCAGCCGGCTCCGAATCGTCATAACCGCAAATGTTCTCTTAAACACGTGGGTCCTTGGGAGTGGTAGGGGTCTGTTAGACAGAGGCCCTGTACTATTTTCCCAAATTAATACACAATCCTAATGTTATCCCGTTCTTAGCTCAGTGTCCATCCCTGAACAATGGACGACTGTTCAGTGCATTGGAATTAGAACTTCAAGACTGGGTATAACAATCCAGTTACTTAATTTATGAGCCAAAATATAATCAGTAACAATGTCACCTACTTCGTACTTCGTCAGAGTAGATAGGTGTACCAACCAGACATTATACCTTAAAGTTACGAGGACTCGAACAATCAATCTCCCAGTAATAAACTGCTAATCATAACTAACGATGTCCTACTCACATTCAGACCATTACAAATACTAGTCTCCCCGTAATCGGTATCAACAGTAAATATAGGCTACAATATCGAATTCGGTCACTTACAAGAACGCTAACAGACGATTAGTTCGGATTACTTTTCACGCTACCTACTTCACCGAAGAACTGCCACATAACATACCGCACTTGATCACACTCAGAGGCATGTTCAATCATCACCGAACAGACTCGTAACACATTACAACTGATTCGCAACTCTGTACTAAGGTGAGGGTAATCGATTAGCCGGAGTTCAGACGGAACATAACAAAGCAGAACCTATCTTTTCACCGTCATACACGCTCACACAAGGCGTTACAGCCCTCTCAAAACGAGACTCAATCAAACAACACACTGCAATTCCCACAAAACGGGGCTCTCTTTCGCTCTTTTTCTCCTTGCCTTAAATAGAGGATTTTTTACAAGAGTGCGCATTTCTGCAGTTACCTGCACCTTTCCTGAAAGATTCTTTTTTCATTTAAGCTACCTGACCTCGTACTTTTGTCCTTGTTCGGCGGCCGTCCGACACTTTTACATTTAAGGCACCTGTCCGAGTTCATTTGTCCTTGTTCGGTGGCCCTCTAACACTGGCACGCACGGTGGACTCGAACCCGCAGGTGCATTACTGACTTCAACATCCTTTTGCGTTGCCTGTAGGCCTATTCCGGAGTTTGGCTCCCGAATCGTTTCAGACCGTACTTGTTCAAGTGGAGGAACAAGTATAGCCAGCCATCTCCTGCGAAAAAGTGTCCAAATACTTTGAACACGACTATCCAATTGCTGTTTTAATAAGTCTATGTCCACATTTGTCATTAATGTGGCATTCAGTTCTACGCCCTCATCTTTTAATATCTGCCTTTCGAATTCCTGCAAAACCTGTATTCTTGACTGCAAAATTTCATTTTCGGCTTGCAGGTTAGCATTCATGGTAGAAAAACTCGACATTTCGGCTTGAATCTGTGTTTGGATAGTTTGCTGCCACTGGTGAAATTCTTGAAAACACTTTTTTGCGTTGATCAATTCTGCCGTTAGTTGCCGGTTGTTACTCTGTAACGCATGTAGTAAAGCTTCTTTGTCGTCCAATTCCTTTTGCATCTGTGTCATTCTTTCTAGTAATGAATTGGACTTAGTCGTCGTAGCGAATAGTAATTCGTTTTTGTGCTGAAGCGCTTGTTCTTGTTGACTCAAGTATTGAGAAACCTCTTGTAATTTGTTTTGCATCCCTGTCACAAAATCTGGTTGGAGATCGTCCGGTAATTGCCCTGGACTGGCAGTGGGCAAGTGGTCTGCCATCCTTCGTTTAATTGATAGCCGAAACGGCGTCCCTACTGTCTGGTGCTGTGCGCTATTACCTGTGTGGAAGAAATTTGCAGACGAAGTGGAGACTTGGTCTGCTTCCTCGGGCTCTGTTTGGTGTCCTGTGTCTATCATCTCATGATCACCGGAATAAAAATGGGGGGACCAGTTTAGCTTCTGATCCTTTACTGATTGCACAAAGTCAAATATAGCAGCTAAATAGGCTGCTAGTTTGCTATTGGTTTGGGATCTTCGCTTATCCCCGACAATTATTTGTGTATAGAGGTGGTTATATAGCCAGTGTGCCCAGCTAATCCAACCACATCCCTCGGCATGTACTAATGGTGAAAAATTTTCTCTAGGCGTTCGGTGGCGGGGGACTGAGCAATGGCGGTGATGATCTGTGTGAAGAAAGGATGGGCTTCCACCGAGTGCCAAGGCAACTCAGCGAAGTTAGCCAATCCTCTGCAACGCAGGTATTCACCTACCTCGGTAGGGATACCATCGCGGAAGGCAGCATAGTTGGCTATCGCTTCCATGGCGGTTACTGAGGTAGATGATGAGCACGGATGCAAAATGCACGAGGGCTCAGAATACTAGCATACAACGCAATAGCTTATTTCGGCGTCGTCGATAGAGTTTAAATAGAAACAATACGGTGGGGAGAAAAAAGGGGGTGGGATATCATTGTGCGGTGCGGGAATAATACTGGTTTTCATGCAGGTGTGCGTACTCGAGTGACTGTTAAGAGGGCGGGTGGTTATATCAATATCGTACAAAACACGGCTATTTAAAAAAAAAAAGCAGAAAAGAAGGAAAAGAAAAGATTAAACAAAACGCGGTCCATCTTCGAAAACTTAATGCGGGCTAGTGGTGTGATGATATGGCCGTAACTTCGACCCATTAATTACCTTTGGGAGTGGATTTCCAGTCAACGTAGTCAACCGAAAAGTTGCCGGACCGACTTGTTCTGAAATCTTAAAAGGGCCAAACCAGCGTAATTTGAACTTTCCTGTTGCTCTGTCGGATTTTGCGTTATAGAAGAGTACAAGCCGATCTACCGAAAAGATTGGGGTCTTCAAATATCGATCGTGTGTCTTGGCTTGCCTTAGTTGAACTTCGCGCATGGTTAAAAAGCTGAGCCATCGGTGCTCATCAAGTTCCCTGTGTGCGTCCATTCGTGCTGTCAGCGATTCTTCCGGTAGCATTTTCTGGGTGATTGCTACACGCAGACTTGGGATAACTACTTCCATGGGTGCTATTGCTTCTAAACCATAAGCTAGTTTGAAAGGTGTCAAACCTGTTGTTACCTTATATGTAGTTCGGTATGCCCATAATACTGCAGGTAGTAGTTGATCCCATCTTTTCGGTGCTTCCGTGATTAGTTTCCGGAGTATATTCAATAGTGATTTGTTTGTACTTTCGGCCAAACCATTGGCGCGAGGGTAATATGGAGAGCTGAGTTTATGTGTCACCTGGAATGATTGGGTGAGTACCTTCATTAATTGATTTACGAAGTGAGTACCTTGATCTGTCACCAATTCGAGTGGTAAGCCAAACCGTGGGAAGACATCATTTAACAGACATTTGGCTACTGCAACTGCTGTAGCAGACCGTAAAGCCCAAGCTTCTGCCCATCTCGTTGCATAGTCTGTACAAGTTAGTATGTATCTGTTGTTACTGAAGACTGCTGGAGGTGTGATTGGACCGATAAAATCTAATCCCCATTTCTGAAATGGTTCGAGTGGCATAATAGGCTGCAAGGGAAAGAAGTGTCGTTGCAGTGGTTGTCCAGACCTTTGACAGTTATCGCAGTTTTTGACGAATTGGGCAACATCTCGGTACATAGTAGGCCACCAGAGACCTCCTTGCAGAATTTTCCGTTGAGTTAGATCTTTGGCAAAGTGACCACCAGTAGGGGTTGAATGAGCCATCGTGATGACCGAGTTAATTTCGTGCGGAGGAACACATCGAAGTAAGATTCCGGTGTGATCTACATAATATAATTCTCCTGCAACTAGCCGGAATCGGCGGCTAAAGATTGCCATTTTCCTTCGAACTGCCTTGGTAGTCTCAGATGGAAAGCATCCTTCGGTGAGAAAAGTTAGAATCTGATCATAATATGTAGGTGTTGCTTGTAATTCGGCAGTCTCATCGATCAGTGGTTCAGAACAATAAATTGCTGGAGTAGTGTCATCTATGCCTATCGGAGCTTCACCAGAATCTAGGCGAGATAAGAAATCTGCTAAGGCATGTGCATTTCCGGGGCGGTGAATGACTTCATAATCAAATTCCTGCAAGAGTAGCACCCATCGGGCTAATCGTCTGCCTAGATGTTGTTGTCTCACTAGATAAACAAGGGCAGCATGATCCACATGAAAGGTAAATTTCCGGCCTAATAAATAATGTCTAAACTTTTTGATGGAGTAAATTAATCCTAGACATTCTCTTTCAGTGGTAGAATAGTTCTTTTCTGCCGGTGCAAGCCTTCTGCTGGCATAATAGACAGGGCGAAACCACTTATGTGTTTGCTGCATTAGAATGCTGCCGATTGCAATATCTGAAGCGTCGACGAAAACATGGAACGGATTGTCCCAGTCCGGTGGTTGTAGGATTGGGGCCTGCGTCAATAGATACTTGAGTCAATCAAATGTAGTTTGGCATTCTTGAGTCCATTCGAACTGTCGTGGAGTTTTGGTGATTAGTCTATTCACAGGTACAGCCAGATGAGCAAGCCACCGTAAGTGTCTGCCGTGCCACCGTACTTGACCCATAAAACGCATTACTTCTTTCGGAGTGGCGGGTACTGGGGCTTCTAGAATTGCCGAAATCTTGTCCGGGTCTACTCGGATACCTTGGGCAGATACAATATGACCAAGTAGTTTGCCACATGAAACGGCAAACACAGATTTGCTTGGGTTCAGGCAGAGTCTGTAGTCTCGACACTTTTGGAAGCAGCACCGTAGATGAAGCAAATGTGCCATCATCTTTCCAAAAATTGAGAAGTCATCGAGATATACTTGCATAAACGAATTGAGATAAGGAGAGAAAATCTCCTGCATACATCGCTGAAAGGTGCTTGGTGCGTTTCTCAATCCAAACCACATTACTGTGCAAGCAAAGACACCCCAATTGGTAATGAAGGCAGTTTTTGGGATATCTGCTTCAGCCATCCTAACCTGATTGTAACCGCTGTATCCGTCTAAGAATGAATACATTTCGTGGCCTGCTACCCTATCAAGCATGGTATCCAGAAAGGGGATCGGAAAAGGATCCGGTACTGTTGCTGCGTTTAATTTCCGGTAGTCTACACAGATTCGTAGTTGCTTATTTTTCTTTGGTACGATCACAATTGGCGAAATCCATTCAGCATGTTCTACTGGTACGATGAATCCAACTTTTAATAATCTATCCAGTTCGGCTTTTACCTGTGATGCATAATTGGGATTCATCCGATAGCTGGGCTGCTTATTCGGTTTAGCTTCAGGCTTCAGCATGACTTTGTGCTCATATATGCGCGGATCTAATCCTTTCATATCTTTGTAGTCCCAGGCAAAGACGTCTGAGAATTCGCGAAGTAGTCGAATCAGATCAGCCTTAAATAATTTCGGTAAGTTTTGCCTTATCTTTACAGGTCGTGGATGATCTTCGTCTCCTAGATTGTACGAGGTCAACTGGTCTTCGGAGACATAAAACTATTGCGGTTTCTCTGTGTCGTCTGTCGACCGGAATAGTGAATGTATTTCATTGTCATGTGTTGGCACCCTATCTTCCTGCTTAGTTTCTTGGGTGATTGGTGTAACTGTACATACTGAAGTACTCCAGTTATCTATTACGGACTGTAGATCAACAGTCCCTAAGGTCATTAAATCAGCGTTATTCTTCAGAAATTCCTCTTCTTCATCATCTGATAGTCCATCTAGCATGTGGACAGGTTCGGCAAAATATGGTCTGGCGTGCAGTTCGCAAGGTTGTATAGCATCTAATTTTACTACATATCTACGGCTGGCATCTTTGAACGTAAGCTCTTGTGCAGACCAGTCTTGTATTACCTTCGCATGCTTCAGCCAAGGTCGACCAAAAAGAAGATTGTAATCCAAAGTGGATTCTGGCAGATCTAGTATAACAAAATTCATTTTGAAGGTCGTACCTTGTAAAGTAATGGGTACATTTCTCACAAGTCCTACAGGATGGACTCTAGATTGGTCTGCCATTCTGACAAAAAATTGAACTGGTCCGATTTCGGTCCATCCTAACCTATTGCATAAGGTTGTAGTTGCAATGTTGACACCAGAGCCTCCATCAATCAATACCTGTGTAATTTTATGATTCTTAAACCATACTCTAATCAAGGGGACTGAATGATCAACCGTAGAATCGGGTTCTGGTTGAACTGCTGTTGTCGCCGGAATACAAGAAGGTACCGGACTGAACTGTTGCTGGAACTGTTGTCGAACACCAGGTACTAATGCCAGTAGTTGGCCGAGAGGCAGAGTGATAGATGCCTTGGATAAAATTTCCCAGGCCTGCTGAGATTGGTTATCCTGCTCTTTTGAATTTGAGGTCTCTGCTGATGTCGAAGTATCTGCTGTTATGTCTACTGCTGATGGTGGTTCCGCTGCTGCTTGCTTTTGTTGTGTTCCTTCCTCTGTCGACGAGGTCTGAGTCACCGGAATGGGTTCTGGGAACACTGGTGGTTCTGTGGCGGTCCAATGGCTAGCTTTGTTATACATCCTATGTTGTTCTCGTATCCCTGGTTCAAATACTTCTGCTGCTGACTGCAGCTGTTTACCTGATCGGGTCTGGACTGTAGCAGTTTGCGTTTCTACCGGTGTAATTTGTACCATGTTGGCCACTGGGTTTTGCTGCTCCTTCTTCCTTTGATCATACTCAGCTGCGTCCTTGCAATATCTTCTAATGTGTCCGAATTCACCACAAAAATGACAGCATGGCGGTGGTAAATTGGGATTTTCCGGTGGTGGTTCGTTCTGCGAGCGGTTTGCATTATAGTTGTTGTTTCTCTGTCCTCGGTAGTTTCGATATCCTTGCGGTTGATTGTTTCTCAATTGCGGAGGTACATAGTGATTCGCTGCCTGTCCATGTTCTTGAATAACAGCATTGACTGTTGCTGTTCCCTGTAATCTGGCATTGTAGACACAATTTCCGGTGGTGTGTCCGGCAATGTTGCAGATAGCGCAGAACGTTTGATTTAGCGCACAGTTGGCACTAGTATGACCTGAATTTTTGCATGTGATACAGTACACTTGTCTGGTTATATCTTCAGTCATAGTTTTGTTCGTTTTTAACCACTCTAGATCTTCTGTAAATCCACCGACTTTGGATTCCAGTTGTAGAGCCATGGCGATGACTGCATCCAATGTCATTGCTCCAACACATTTGATGATCATGATCTGCTTCAATTGCGGGTTTAAACCATTGATAAACCACTGAGTGATGACGTCATCCGGTAAGTTAGCGTGGGCCTGTGGTATCTGTCGCAAGTGTGTTCTAAAAAGTGTAGCATATTCTTGAACAGTCTGATTCACCTTCTGTCGGTTGTTCTGTAAATAATCAAAGATTTCGACGGGATTCTTCTTTAGCCTAAATCGTTGCAAAAAAGCATCTCGTACTGCATCATAGGTACCGAAATGATTAATGTCGTATTCCGTAAGCCATCTAGCCGCTTCATTGACCAGTGTAGATTGAAAAACAATGGCCTTGTATGCCTGATCCGGTGGATGGTTGAGGACTGCATAACTGATCTCGAAAGTGCGTACGTGAGCATCCGGGTCATCCCCTAGGAATCCACCAAATTTCGTGTATGTTACTCCTGTTGGAGGCGGCCTTGGTTGACATAACTGTTGTTGCTGTTGTTGTCCGTTCATTATGAGTGTATCCGGTCCTTCTTCTGTATCTTGAGGTTGATTGGTTGAACTACCAGAACCTGGATCGTCGGATGGTGTGCCTTCCGGTGTGCTGTTTTTGCGTAGGATACTTCGGACCTCTGCTTCGAATAGCTCTCCTTCCTTCTGGATGTCCAATATCCGAAATCTTTCTTCCAAGCACGCAGGTCGGGCTGAGGATTCCGCAAAAAATGCTAATCCTTGGCCGCCAATCGGTGTTTCTATCACCGGAATATCACCGGAATGAACTGACAGTGTGCCAGACTGTAGTGTTTTTCTGCTTTTATCGATTTCTTTTCCTAGAATTTTTCTAATCGTGGATAACTCTGAATCTTTATCCAAAATTGGTAAACTGGTTTCCAGTGGCGTCTTGGTAGATTCTGGAATTACTGTATTTTGGTTAGGCTGGGTCGAAGTGACACCAGAATGTACCAAAGGCGTTAATCGTTCCACCGGAATATGACCGGCATTAATTCTAACGTCCTTAACTTGCTTAACCACTGGGTCAGGCCGCGTTATACCTTCTTCTCCTAGGGTTGTCTTTAGTACTTTTCGTGTTCCAGTCGTATGGTTCCTAGGATACGTTTCGCCAGACCGAGTAACCGGCATGTATCATTGCTTAGTAGCACTATCTGAGCAGTTGGCAACAATCTGGCTCTGTTGCTACCGTCAGTCAATCGAACGCTAAACGTAGTGTTTGATTCTGAAGAACAGCCGGCATGCTACTGCCACTATTCATAGATAATTGGCAACCTGATGCCACCTTCCCACAGATGGCGCCAAATGTTAATCGTCTCTTAGTTACTCCTACTTCAGCTTCAAGCACTTCAAGTTCAGCCGGCTCCGAATCGTCATAACCGCAAATGTTCTCTTAAACACGTGGGTCCTTGGGAGTGGTAGGGGTCTGTTAGATAGAGGCCCTGTACTATTTTCCCAAATTAATACACAATCCTAATGTTATCCCGTTCTTAGCTCAGTGTCCATCCCTGAACAATGGACGACTGTTCAGTGCATTGGAATTAGAACTTCAAGACTGGGTATAACAATCCAGTTACTTAATTTATGAGCCAAAATATAATCAGTAACAATGTCACCTACTTCGTACTTCGTCAGAGTAGATAGGTGTACCAACCAGACATTATACCTTAAAGTTACGAGGACTCGAACAATCAATCTCCCAGTAATAAACTGCTAATCATAACTAACGATGTCCTACTCACATTCAAACCATTACAACTACTAGTCTCCCCGTAATCGGTATCAACAGTAAATATAGGCTACAATATCGAATTCGGTCACTTACAAGAACGCTAACAGACGATTAGTTCGGATTACTTTTTACGCTACCTACTTCGCCGAAGAACTGCCACATAACATACCGCACTTGATCACACTCAGAGGCACGTTCAATCATCACCGAACAGACTCGTAACACATTACAACTGATTCGCAACTCTGTACTAAGGTGAGGGTAATCGATTAGCCGGAGTTCAGACGGAACATAACAAAGCAGAACCTATCTTTTCACCGTCATACACGCTCACACAAGGCGTTACAGCCCTCTCAAAACGAGACTCAATCAAACAACACACTACAATTCCCACAAAACGGGGCTCTCTTTCGCTCTTTTTCTCCTTGCCTTAAATAGAAGATTTTTTACAAGAGTGCGCATTTCTGCAGTTACCTGCACCTTTCCTGAAAGATTCTTTTTTCATTTAAGCTACCTGACCTCGTACTTTTGTCCTTGTTCGGCGGCCGTCCGACACTTTTACATTTAAGGCACCTGTCCGAGTTCATTTGTCCTTGTTTGGCGGCCCTCTAACACATGCAATTCAACCTTAAAATCAGAAATATGATTCTCATGAAGACAAGTGAGCAACATATCATCAACATAGACAACAATGTCCCAGTTCGCTGGCCTAATGGTTGGGTCTCTCGCCTCTTGAGGGGGGGGCGAGGGTTCAACCCCTGGCAGCAACATGTAAGGGACATATGAACCTTGGAAAGTTGTTGTATGTGGCGATTGGCCACCGTTTGTCCATCCCCATGGTAGTTGTGACTGCCGTTTAACCCAGTCTTGTAAACCCCTATTCTTGTGGGATAAGGGGGGTCCCATGGGTACTATGCCCTTCCTTGTACAGTTGCAATTTCAAAGTTAAAGTCCGGGGGAGTAGGCCTCGGCCGAACCTCCATTTAAAAAAAAAACATAGACAACAATGATCAGAAGCACATCATTTGCATGCTTAACATATAAGGTTCTCTTAGTTGGACTATTCTCAAAACCATGTGCAATCAGCTAGGCATGTATCTTTTCATACAAAGCATGTGCTGCTTGCTTCAAACCATGTAATGCATTTTTCAACCTGCACACATTGTTTTCATGCCCTTTCTGCACAAAACCACGAGGTTGAAAAACATACACTTCTTCCTGCAAGTCACTATTCAGAAATGCAGTTTTAATGTCCAACTAATGTACATTCCAACCATGATGAGCTCCAAGTGCACAATACTACGAACAATAGTCATTTGGCATGTAAGAGTAAAGGTGTCATCAAAATCAATGCCTCCCTCCTGAGCATAACCCTTTGCAACAAGCCTAGCCTTATACCTATCAATTGTACCATCAGGCTTATGCTTGAGTTTGTATACCCACTTAGTGCCAATGGCCTTCTTGCTAGGAGGCAAGTCAAATAAAGAGTAGGTACCATTCTTCATAATAGCATCATATTTTGATTGCATAACAACCATCCAATTTTATAAATTTTGTGCTTCATAAAATGAAATAGTCTCATTCTCATCAGAAATACTAGAGGCAGCCATAGCATAGCAATCTGATGCAAAAGAAGCATTATGAGAGCCTGAATGAGTATGATATGACAGAGGTGCATCTAATTTGTTATCATACAAAGTCTGGAGCAGCCATTTTGGCATAGTTTTTGCCTCTTCAATATCAGTTCTCTCATCAACAAGTGCATCATGTAAATGTGCATCAGACATGGAATGATTTGCATCATCAGATGAAACCTGTAAAGGCTTAGAAATTGCCTCATTTGGACCAATACTAGACTGTCCACATGTAAAAAGATGTACCAAAGTGTCATACATATCTTTGGAGCTAATTGATACCCCTTAGTACATGAAAGTAATGGTTGAATATCATCGTCCACAAAAACAACATCACAGCTAACCAAAATGCGTTTAGTGTGTGGATGATACAAACAATAGCCTTTGCTTTCAGAACTGTACCCAATAGAAATACATTTCACTGCCTTATCGTCCAATTTCCTGCATTGTTGTTCATGCACTAATGCATATGCCAGACAACCAAAGACACATAGGTTAGCAATAGATGGCTTCTGACCATGCCAAGCCTCATATGGAGTGATAGACTGCAATGCTTTAGTGGAACATTTGTTAAGTACATATGTTGCATACATAATATCCTCAAGCTGGAAACTATGTGGTAAAGCATGAATCTTGACCATACACCTCGCCATCTCCATGAGTGACCTATTCTTCCTTTCTGCAACTCCATTCTATTGAGGTATATACGACATTTTACACTGATGTTTTATCCCACATCCAACCAAAAATGCATTATAATCGAAAGACATATATTTCTCCCCTGGATCAGAATGGATGGTGCCCATTTTACATGTTGAGAGATTTTCAACCTAAATTAGAAACTGCTTGAAGCATATAAACACTTTGGACTTTGCTTTCAATGGATATACTCATGCATAATTGAAAAAATCATTAATGAAAGTCACGAAGTAAAGATACTTCCCGAAAGAAGGTGTCTATATAGGACCACATACATCACAATGAACAAGCTCCAATTTTTGAGTAGCTCAAATAGAACCATCTTTCAGGAATGATGAATGCTGCATTTTGCCCAAAATACAGCCTTCACAAACATGTTTCCTAGGTGCCTCAAGTTTGGGCAAAGAGGACACCATTTCATATTTGTGCAGGCATAGCAAACTAGAAAAATTCAAATGACCAAAGTGTGAATGCCAAAGCTTGGCATCTGACATAGCCTGAGAATCATTTAATGCACATGCTGAATCATTCATAGATTTTTCATAGTTTATGAGCTTATACAACACATGACATAAAATGCCAGAAGCAATAATGACATTGCCATTTGATAGACCATGAATTGTACATCTATCATCAACAAATTTTATAACCAAGCCAATCTTGGCTAATGCTAAAACAGATAACAGATTTTTCATGATCCTCGGCACAAATAAAGCATCTGATAATGTAAAAGAACTACCATCAACAGTAGGCCCCACTATCAAAGTACCAAACTTTTGAGTGTATTGTAGACATACATTGTTCATGTGAAGATGGGTCATAATTGAAAACAGTAGTAAATGCCAATTCTTCATTCTACACAAGATTAGCAGACTCTATTTTGGGTGTAGAGGCCTTTGCAACAACCATTCCAGCTTTCTATAAAGTGGTAAGCGTATCCCAAGCATCCATTACTGTTATACAAGAGCAAGTGTGAGGAATAATGACATGTTTGATAGAAAAGGCTATCAAGGCATGTGCATGAGCATCTCTGCCATCCTAATGAAGTTGCTCAAAAGTAGGTGCAGCAGGAACCACAACACAAACAAGAACATAAAGAATATCACCATTTTCAATGCCATCTATGTCACCTTCTATAACTATATTTGTAGGTGTAATTGGACGTTTTTCGACACCCTTCACAATATTCCACAATCCTTTTGCAACCAATGCATGACACATCATATAAGCCCATAATGACACATCATATAATTGGTATCACAATCCTTTTGCACAATATTCCACAATCCTTTTGCAACCAATACATGACACATCATATAATTGGTACCATCCAGCTTATCCTCAACCGCCAACATACGGAATACATCACTACTTTCAGCCATGGCCACTGACTAAAATACCTTGATGCAGAAAAATGATTGTATCTCAGAAAGTTGAATAGAATTACCATGTCAAGTTTTACCAAATGCGTAGCAGGCTTTGAGGCGCTTATACTGACGAACCAAAAACTGTCTATATCTTTGGCACAAAAAGGCAAAATTGCCTACACAGGCACTGTGATAGTGCATTTGGAGGCCAAAATCCTAATCGCCTTGAGTATGCTCACCAAATTTTGTGCGATTCTGAGACTGTGATCGGAGGGGTGTTGACGATCCCCTATATGAAGTGAGGACCTGCTGTGATACTAACTAAATATATGAACAATGTATTCCATATGTTGGCCATTGAGGATAAGTTGGATGGTACTAATTACCCATTGTGGGCATATATGATGCATCATGTATTGGTAGCAAAAGGGTTGTGGAATATTGTGTAGGGTGTTGAAAATCATCCTACAACACCTGTATATACAATTATTGAAGGTGATGTAATTGGTATTGAAGATGATGATCTTTGATCTCTTGTTCCTGTTGCGATTCCTAGTGCACCTACTATAGAGAAACTTTGTTGGATGGCCAAGATGCTCACATTGATAGCTTTGTTTGTCAAACATGCCATTATCCCTCAGATTCACTCTTGTAAGATAGCAAAGGATGCTTGGGATATACTTACAACTTTATATGAGGAAAGAAATGAGGCTCATGTTTCTTACCTCCAAAAATAATTGGAGAGTGAGCATATGATTGAAGGAGATTCTATGGATAGTTTCTTGACAAAGATCAATGATTTCAAGGAGCATTTGTTTTTTGCTAATGAAGTGTTGCCAGATAGTTCACTTATGCAAATTGTTCTTAACGATCTTCTAGATTCACATAAGATTTTTCTTCTACTCTTCGATTGATGATGAAAGGTAATCCAAATGCCTTAGCATTTAAGGAGTTAGTCTTTGTTTTTTCGCAGAATGATCAGTCGAGGCAAAATAGGTCAATTATGTGTGTTGCAGATCAAGCTTTCGTAGCTAATCAGAAGGAAAAAGGTAAATGGAGCTCATTTACCAGTGAATAGAAACTTGCTAATGTTTCATAGTTGAAGAAGGAAGACAAAGATGAGAAGAAAAAAGAAAAGCGAAACTAGTTTTGTAAATATTGTAAGGCAAATGATCTTGTCATAAAGAGTTGTCCTAAACTAGGTGCAAAAGAGGCAAAGGAGAAAGAGGTTGGAATGGTTGTTGCAGAGGCCTCTACTCCCATAACAGAGTCTGCAAATCTTGGTTAAAATGAAGAATCGACATTTGCTATAGTTTGCACCTTTGACCCATCTTCTCATGAGCAACAGTAGACTCATATGCTTGGTAATTTGGTAGTGGGGCAACCAAACATATTACCTTGCAACGTAGTTCCTTCAATTCAGTTGAGCTGTGCCTACAACAAATACTATCACATGTGCTAAAAACTCTTCTTATCCTCTAATGGGAGTTATTAAGATCATTTCGACTATTATTGATGACATTCTCTTTCACATTATCAAATGCTTTATATGTTCCTCTTATCTCTTAAATGGTAATATTATTGCTTCTAGCATTTTATATCGTGGGTTGTATAAGATCATATATTATGTAAAAATATTGAATGATTCAGCATGTTTAGTTCAATATTCTCAAGCTGTCTTAGATGCAAATCTTTGGCGTGCACACTTTGATCATCTGAAATTTGCTAATTTACTTCACTTGTAGAAATCTGAAATGGTGTCCTCTTTGCCCAAACTTGATGCACTTTGTAAACATGTTTGTGAATGCTATATTTTGGGAAATATGTAGTGTTCCTCCTTCCCAAAAGATGGTTCAATTCAAGCTCCTCATAGATTGCAACTTGTTCATAGTGATGTTTGTGGTCCTATGCAGTTCATTTGGGAATTAACTTTATTTTGAGACTTTTATTGATGCTTTCTCCAAACATGCATGGGTATACCCATCAAAAGCAAAGTTTGAAGTGTTTATGTGCTTCATTCTTGGTTGTGATTGAGAATCTCTCAGCATGTAAATTGAGCACCCTTTATTTTGGTCGAGGGGGGAATATGTGTCTTCTAATTTTAATGCATTTTTGGATGAGAGTGGGATAAAACATCAATGTACATTGTCATATAAACCTCAACAAAATCGACTTGCTAAAAGAAAGAATAGAACTCTCATGGAAATGGTGAGGTTGTTATATGTGATGCATATGTACTTAATAGGTGTCCCACCAAAACACTACAATCAATCACTCCATATGAGGTTTGGCATGGTCACAAGCCATAGACTTCTCATTTGCATGTCGTTGGTTATTTGGTAGATGTATTAGTGCATGAACAACAACATAGGAAATTGGATGATAAAGCAATTAAATGTATTTTTGTTGTGCACAATTCAGAAAGCAAAGGCTATTGCTTATATCATCCAACACATTCTGGTTACTTGTGATGCTATTTTTGTAGAAGATGCAATTCAGCCATTACTTTCATGTAGCAAGGAGACACCAGTTAGATTGAAGGATGTGTATGGCACTTTGCTTCCTCTTTTTATAGATGGACAATCAAGTGCTTGTCCAAATGAGGTAATTTCTCAACCTTTAGAGGTTTCACATGTTGACGTATTTAATTCCATTTTTGATGCAAATTTACATGATGCACTTGTTGATGAGAGGGCTCACATAGAAGAGGTTAAAACCATCCATGAATGGTTGTTGCAAGATTTGAGAGATAGCAAATTAGATGCACCTTTGTCATATTATACATGTTCAAGTTCTCATAGTCCTTCCTTTGCATCGAATTGCTATGCAATAGCTACCTCTAGCCTTTGTGATGATAATGATCCTGTTCTTTTGATGAAGCACATAATTCAAAAAATTGGATGGCTACTATGCAATCAAAATATGATGCTACAATGAAGAATGGTATTTGGCCTTTATGTGATTTTCCCCTAGGCAAAAAGGCCATTGACACTAAATGGATATACAAGTTGAAACATAAAAGTGATGGAACAATTGATAGGTATAAGGCTAGGCTTATTGCCAAAGGTTGTGATCAAGAGAGAGGCATTGATTTTGATGAGAAATTTGCTCCCATATGCTAAATGACCACTGCTCATAGAATTTGTGCACTTGCAGCTCATCATGATTGAAATGCACATAAGTTGGAAATTAAAACAAGATTTTTGAATGGTGATTTACATGAATATGTGTATGTTTTTCAGCCCCGTGGTTTTGTGCAGAATTGGCATGAAAATAGTGTGCAAGTTGAAAAAGGCATTATTTGGTTGGAAGTAAGCACCATGCGCTTGGTATGAGAAGATACATGCCTACTTGCTAGCACATGTTTTTGAGAACAATCCAACTAAGAGCACATTATATGTTAAGCATGAAGATAATGTACTTCTCATCATTGTAGTATATGTTGATGGTATGTTGTTCACTAGTCCTAATGAGAAGCATATTGCTAAATTTAATCCTAATTTGTTGGTGCATGAAAACCATCAATTTATGTTTTAGATAAAGACTTAAAGTCAAAAGATGAAGAAAAGATCAACAAATGAAGGTTGAAGATAGTGCATATTCAGGAAATGAAGACTTGTATACATATGTACATTAAACTTGTAAATAACTCACATGTACATTTGTTATAGTCATGAGCTTGTACATATATGCCTATATATATACAAGTAGAATCTCGGGGCAAGTATGGGAGAGCATGAGATGAGAAGAATTAGAATGTGTAATAGCCATTAGACACTTTAGAAGTGTAGAAGATATCTCTCATCATTCATATATAAAATTTTTCAGTGAAGAAGGAAAATTGCGCCCGATCTTTTGCTGAGTACTCCTTCTGTGCTTGATCTTTTGTAAAATGATTTTCTATAAGTCTAAGTCTATAGTTGATTGATCTCTGTACAAGTTTTCAGATCCTAATTTTGATCAGGCTGAGAGAATTGAGAGTAGGAACATTTACATGTGTAAATGTGAAGAAGTGAAGTTTGCAACTGGTGCGAATTCGATGCTAATGTTTTGTTTAGTTATCCTTCCACACTGTAAAGTTTTGAGCAAGCAAGCACTCATTCTTTAAATTGGAAGGTAAGCTACCTATGTCTAAAAGCATTTGAAAAGTTATAGGTGTCAAAATCGACTGTAAAGAAGTACAATTTTAGACATAGATGAATTGTTTAGATCATTTCTCAAGATCTACTGAATGTTTTGAAATGATTTAACTTGGAGGAGGTGGGCAATATTTAGCAACACCTTGTGCAAAGTTTCATAAAAAACTTTATACATTTGATCAGTCAATGAGTGAGTTATGTGCAATAGACTTTTTTGAGTAGTGACTCTTTTCACAATTAGTGTAAATCTTGATAGTTTGACATTGGTCTTCCAAAATTGATCAAGCTTTTGAGTTATTCTTGATATAGAAGTGTTCTAACATCAAGGATAGCTTGTTCTTTGGGAGATTAACACTCTCCATTAGTGGTACCAGAGCAGCAATCATCAAAATAGAAGAAAGGAGGACCCCGACTGCTTCAGTCATACAGAAATCAACATTTGAAGGATCAAAAGGTGAAAGCTTAAAGGGAAAGCTTGAGAAGGAAGCCTGAAGCTATCAAGGAGATCAAAAGGAACTTCATTCAAAGTAAAGGTACACTTATTCCTCATAAAGGTTGAAGAATTAAATACACAGGTGAAGAAAGGATGAGAGATTCTCTTCAGATAGAGAAATTGGATAGAGAAAACTATCCAGCTTGGTCAATGAGGATGGAAGCTCATCTCATGAGCAAAGATCTGATAGGTTATATCACAGGTGAAGAAGAAAAACCAGAATTCAGAGATCCTAGTGTTCCAACTAAGGATGAACTCTCAGATTTGAAAACTTGGATGAAGAAGGATGCTCAAGCAAGGAGCATTATCTACATGGGAGTCAATGACTACTTGTTACCTCATATTAGAGGACTTGAAAGTGCAAGTGACATATGGAATGCTTTGAAGGAGCATTTCCAAAACACTACAAAGTCAAGGAAGGCATCTTTATGGGCATAGTTCACTACATTTAAAAAGAAAGATTCTCAATCCATTTCTGATTATGTAACAAGGATGAAGGACATTGTAGATGCATTAAGAGAAGTTGATGAAGATATTGAGGAGGATAAATTGGTAAGGCAAATCCTCATAGGTTTGAGAGGAGATGAGAAATGGAAGCCATTCATTTTGTCTACTGAATTGTCACTAAATCATTTCACTCTTGATTTAAATCAGCTGCTAGGACATATGCTAACTTTTGAGCAGGATGTCAAAGGTGATGTTGATAAGAGTACAGGTCAAGCAATGTATTCAAAGGATAAGAAGAAGAATAGCAAAGGTAAACAAAAAATAAGTGAAGAAGAAGGTACAACTAGCCAAGCCAACTTCCTAAGAGGAAGAGTAGGTGGCAAAGGTAGAGGAAGAGGCAGAAGCAATAAAGATGGAGCCAAAGCTTGTTGGATTTGTGGTAAGACAAATCATTTAGCTCATATTGTTGGCATAATAATCAGAATAATGGAGGATATAGTCAGAACTTTAATTCCAGAGGAAGAGGTGGTAGAAACCAAAGAGGTAGTTTCAGAGGTAGAGGTAGTAGAGATTACTTTGGAAGAAATGCACGTAGAGGATTCCAAAGTCAATCCTACAACAATACCTACTATAAATATGCTTCAGATCAGAAAGAAGATTCAACCTTAATCATGAATGCAACTTGTCAAAGACAAAGTGAAGATCAAAGAGTCTTCTACATTGACTCAGGGTGTAGCAATCACCTGAGTGGTAATATAGCCTTGATGATTGATTTGGAGAATAAGGTAACTAATCATGTAGTTCAAACAGGTGATAATACAAAGCACAATGTGAAGTCAATTGGATCAGTGAAGGCCAAGGATGGAAGTACTCTTCTGAGTAAGGTCTTGTATGTTCCTACAATTCCAAAGAATCTGATAAGCGTAGGGCAAATTGTTGAAAAAGGTTATGAAGTAAGGTTCACTAATGATGGAGTCTTTGTGGAAGGCCCTAGCAATGGGTATAAACAAATTGTTTCAGGGAAGAAAGAAGGAAGACTCTTCACATTGAGCTTGGACATTTCAATGAAAGAGGTATTAAAGATATGGTTAACAATGGTTTAGTGCTTGGATTGCCTAATGTTGCAGGTCAACATATGACATAGAGATGTGAGACATGTCAATTAGGTAAGGCTCATAAGCAATCATATTCTAAGCATAGTTTCATGTATTCAGAGAAGCTTGAGTTGGTACACACAGATGTGTGGGGGACCATCAAAGGATTTCGGTGTTAATGGTTCAAGATACTATGTGATTTATGTTGATGATGCCACTAGGTGGATCACTAAATATGTGATCAAAGATAAATCAGAGGTATTCAATACATTTAAACATTATCATGTGTATACAGAAAGAATCACAGGTCATCAAAAGTTGAAGAGACTAAGGTCAATGGAGGGGGAGAGTATTTCTCTAATGAGTTCAATGATTCCTTATGGAATGCAGGTATAAAAAGGGAAGTTACTTGCTGGTACTCTCCTCAACAAAGTGGTGTAGCAGAAAGGAGAAATAGAACTCTTGTTGAGTTTGCAAGATCAATGATGAAGGAGAAAAATTGTCCAAATTATTTGTGGGTTGAGGCTGTAAATACAGCTACATACTTGGTTAATAGGTTACCATGTAAAGCTTTGCAAGGGTATGACACCATATGAAGCTTGGTGGGGTAAGAGACCTACTTTAAATCATTGCAAAGTATTTGGATGTTTGGCTTATGCATATGCACCATCTCAGTTGAGGCATAAATTGGAACCTAAAGCTGAAAAGTACGTGTTCATTGGATATGATGATAAGCAGATGGGTTATAGGTTGTGGAGTCCATCCACAAAACAATTCCTTGAATCAGATTAAAGGTAAATCAAAGGTTCATATATTTGATGAAGAAGAGAGCAATTAAGTACAAGTTGAAGTTGAAGAAGTGCCAAGGTTTGATCCAGAATGTGATGAACCAGAAACTTCAAGAAGTGGAGAACTCAGAAGGTCATCAAGACATAAATGGCAACCTACAAGGTATAGCTATGACACTTCTTTTTTGACTACTAAAGATTATGCTTACATGGTGAAAGCGAATGAAGACCCTTCTACATATGAAGAGGCAAAAGGTAAGGAAAATTGGGAAAAATCTATGCACGAAGAGTATGATGCATTGATGGAGAATGAGACATGGATTTGGTTCCTAAACCAAATAGTCAGAAGATCATTAGATGCAAATGGGTCTACAAGACAAAGAGGTATGCAAATGGAAGTGTGTCTAGGTATAAAGCTAGACTTGTTGTGAAAGGGTATGCTCAGACATATGGTATAGACTATGATGAGACCTATAGTCCTGTGGCAAAGATGACAACCATCAGGACACTCATAGCCATTGCTTCATGTAAAGGTTGGAGATTGTGTCAATTAGATGTGAAGAATGCTTTTCTTAATGGTTATATTTCAGATGATGTTTTCATGGAGCAACCAAAAGGGCCCAGAGATAAAAGGTATTCAGAATATGTATGTAACCTCAAGATAGCTTTGTATGGTTTGAAGTAGGCCCCAAGGGCATGGAATTATAGACTTGTAAAGTTCTTGAAGGAACTTGGTTTCCAAGTATGTAAAGCTGATAGTAGCTTGCTTGTCAAAGCAAGTGATGATGGGTTCATTTACATGTGCATATATGTTGATGACATAATCCTTACAGGTACAGATGAGAAGGGCATACAAAGTCTCAAAAAGCAAATGGAGAAAGAGTTCAAGATTAGTGACTTGGGAGACTTGTCATATTTCTTGGGCATGGAGATCTCATATACTCAACATGGAATATATGTGACTCAAGAAAGGTATTTGAAGAACTTGTTGATCAAGTTTAAAATGGAAGATTACAGGGTAGCACTTACTCCAATGGAGGTGAATCACAAATTAAGCAGATATGGAGGAGAAGAATTCAAGGATATGAAGCAATATCAAAGTCTGGTTGGTAGTATAATCTATGCTACATTAACTAGGCCTGATTTGTCATATTCAGTTGGAGTGTTATCTCAATTCATGCATTGTCCTAGGAAAGAACATAGGGTTGCAAGACAAAGAGTGTTGAGATACATTAAGGGTACACTCAAGGAAGGTTTGTATTATGGTTTTACATCAGATACATTAAGGGTACACTCAAGGAAAGTTTGTATTATGGTTTTACATCAGATACAAACATCAAGATATATAGTGATACAGATTGGGCAGGTAATCCTGATGATAGAAGATCAACATATGGATACTTGTGTTATGTGGGAGATAAGTTAATCTCTTGGTGTTCTAAGAAGCAACATACAATTGCTTTATCATCTACAAAGGCATAGTATAAAGGTATGGTTGAAGCTGCAAAGGAAGTCATATGGTTGAAGACTCTCATGAAGAGTTGTGACATCATTCAGAGTACACCCACTATTCATGGAGATAACATGAGTTCATTGTATCTAGCTGCTAATCCTGTTTTTCATGCTAGGACTAAACACATTGAGATTCAGTATCACTTCTTAAGAGAGAAGGTGATTGATAAGGAGATTGAATTCATACATACTTCAACAAAAGATCAGATTGCAGATATGTTAACCCTAAACTTGGATGGACCAAAGCTACAGAGATTTAAAGACATGGCAGGTATAAAGAAGATGGAGAAAACCTCAATTCATGATTGAGGGGGATCTATTGGTGCATGAAAACCATCAATTGATGTTTTAAATAAATACTTTAAGTCAAAAGATGAAGAAAAGATCAACAAATGAAGGTTGAAGATAGTGCATATTCAGGAAATGAAGACTTGTATACATATGTACATTAAATTTGTAACTAGCTCACATGTACATTTGTTATAGTCATGAGCTTGTACATATATGCCTATATATATACAAGTAGAATGTCGGGGCAAGTATGGAAGAGCATGAGATGAGAAGAATTAGAATGTGTAATAGCCATTAGACACTTTAGAAGTGTAGAAGATCTCTCGCATCATTTAGATGTAAAATTTTTCAGTGAAAAAGGAAAATTGCGCTCGATCTTTTGCTGAGTACTCCTTCTGTGTTTGATCTTTTGTAAAATACTTTTGTACAAGTCTAAGTCTATAGTTGATTGATCTCTGTACAAGTTTTCAGATCCTAATTTTGATCAGGCTTAGAGAATTGAGAGTAGGAACATTTACATGTGTAAATGTGAAGAAGTGAAGTTTGCAATAGGTGCAAATTCGATGCTAATGTTTTGTTTAGTTCTCCTTCCACAGTGTAAAGTTTTGAGCAAGCAAGCACTCATTCTTTAATTTGAAGGTAAGCTACCTATGGCTAAAATCATTTGAATAAGCGGGTTGTAGTTTGAGAGAACTATGCATTAAAAGTTACAAGTGTCAAAATCGACTATAGAGAAGTACAATTTTAGACATAGATGAATTTTTTGGATCATTTCTCAAGATCTACTGAATCTTTTGAAATGATTTAACTTGGAGAAGGTGCTTAATCTTTAGACGACACCTTTTGCAAAGTTTCATAAAAAACTTTACACATTTGATCAGTCAGTGAGTGAGTTATGTGCAATAGACTTTTTTGAGTAGTGACTCTTTTCACAGTTAGTATAAATCTTGATAGTTTGACATTGGTCTTCCAAAATTGATCAAGGTTTTGAGTTATTCTTGATATAGAAGTGTTCTAACATCAAGGATAGCTTGTTCTTTTGGAGATTAACACTCTCCATCATAATTTTCATGCTTCTTTTGAGATGTTAGATTTGGGGCATTCGCATCATTACTTGGGCATTCAATTTATGAAAGTTGATAAAAGGGAATATCTTTGTGTCAAAAAAAAATATATTGACACATTATGGTAGCATTTTTTCCTTGAAGATTTCAAAACTATCACAAATCCCATGGAAACAAGTTTAGAATTGAGTCTCCATGATGTTGGAGATGCATTTGATGTTGTCTATCAACAAGTTGTTGGATGCTTGATTTAATTATGCATAAATCGTCCTAATATTCACTTTTCTATCTTCAGATGAAAAGGTTTATGTATTGCCCGGTGTCAAAACATTGGTAGGTGGTTAAATGTAACTTTTGCTATTTGAGTGGCACCCGACTACTTGGATTGTTTTATCCCAAGGAGGGATCATTGCTACTAGATTTACATGCTTTTTTTTTACTCCAACTTGGTTGGTTGCTATGATGCTTGTGTATCCACTAGTTGTTTTTGATTCATGCTTGGTAGCTCATGCATATTGCAACAAACTAATAATTATGACCACCACGTGCTAGTGAGATGACTCTCCTCCCAACCTTATGCCTGTATATATAGCTGCTCGAATCAACGAGGACCACAAATATAACTAGAGTCCACAAGTGCATGTGCAATCTCCTCCACTCCTTTCACTAGAGTCCACTAGTGTTTGGAGTGATCTCGTCCACTGCTTTAGTACCTTGCACTAGAGTCCATCAGTGGTAGTTGTACTCACCTCTTGAGTTAAGTCCACTGGACTCAAGTTAACTCACGTTAACTTGAGTTAGAAGGCTCTAGAGCTCTTTGGGCAAAAATCTCTCCCCATGCTCCCCATGGGGATTGAACCCAAGACCTCCTCCTTCACAACCATGAAACTTAACCACTAGGGTAAGTGGATCACTTGAATACGAGAGCACATGAACTTATGCTTGAGTCTATTCTTGAGATCTTTGGTCCTACAGACGAGTGAACAAACGATATCCGATTTCAGATCTGTCTGAAGCAATCGGATCCCTAGACCATAGACTTACTTTATCACATTCTTCCCGATCTCAAGAATAGACTCAAGTGTAAGTTCATGTGCTCTCATATTCAAGTGATCCACTTAGCCTAGTGGTTAAGTCTCATGGTTGTGAAGGAGGAGGTCTTGGGTTCAATCCCCATGGTGGATACCATGGGGATTGAACCCAAGACCTCCTCCTTCACAACCATGAGACTTAACCACTAGGCTAAGTGGATCACTTGAATATGAGAGCACAATCCACCATGGGGATTGAACCCAAGACCTCCTCCTTCACAACCATGAGACTTAACCACTAGGCTAAGTGGATCACTTGAATATGAGAGCACATGGACTTATGCTTGAGTCTATTCTTGAGATCTTTGGTCAGACGAGTGACCAAACGATATCCGATTTTAGATTTGTCTGAAGCAGTCAGATCCCTAGACCATAGACTTACTTTACTACACATATCTTGGTTGAGCAAGAAGCAGCCTATTGTGGATACTTCTAGTTCTGAGGCTGATTATAGGGAAACTTTAATAGATATTGTTCAATGTGTGTGGCTCATATGCCTTTTTAGCTGATTTGGGTGTTGATCAATCTTTTGCCACCACTGTCTTTACAAATAGTCAGAGTGCATTGGTAGCTGCGAGCAACCATGTGTTCCATACTTGCATAAAGCACATCGAGGTGCACTATCAATATGTTTAGGAGAGGTTCTCTGCTAGAGATATCAATTTGGCTTATGTTCTCACACAAGATAATGTTGCATACCTTTTCGCAAAGGCTCTGCTTAGGGAGAAGTTTCAAGACTTTTCCAAAGGTTTGGGTTTACTTCCTTTTGCACATTGATCCCTTTCCTTATAGCTTGGCACTTCCTTATGCATGAATGCTAGCTCCTTGTTCACTGTATCACTCGAAGGGGGGATTTGTTGATATATTTTGGTAGTGATGTGTGAACACACTTAGGACCACTAGAGCATTTTTTTTCCTCTTTAGGAGGTTTTCCCCTAACTTGTATATACACATATAACCTTAATGGGTCACTTATCTTCATACATTCATTGGTTAATACATTGTGTATTGTGTTGTTCTCCAAGCTTCTTCTTCCTTGTGCTAATTGTGTGCTTCCATAGAACTTGAACTTCAACATGATGCACTTTTGATTATTATTGTATATGTTGATGATATGTTTCTCACTGGTCATAATGAGAAGCATACTAAATTTTTGAGGCTAATTTGCATGCCTCTTTTGAGATGTCAAATTTGGGGCATTCGCATAATTGTTTGGGCATTTAGTTTACACAAGTTGATGGGGGAACAACTTTGTGTCAAATAAAATATATTGACACATTATTGCAATGTTTTGGCCTTGAATATTGTAAACCTAGTGCCAATCTCATGGAAATAGGTTTATGGTTGAGTCATCATGATGTTGGAGATGCATTTGATGTTGTTATCTATCAATAGGCTTTTGGATGCTTCCTCTAGTTACACATAACTTGACTTGATATTCAATTTGTTGTCTCTTAGATGAGCATGTTTATGCATTTCCTAGGTGTCAAGCATTGGTGAGTAGTTAGGCACATTTTTCATTAATTGAGTGTTGGATTGTTGTATTCCAAGGGAGGATTATTACCACCATATCTACATGATTTTTTTTTATTGAGACTTAATTGGTTTCTATGATACTCATGTGTCTAGCAATGGTTTTTGCTTCATGCTTGGTAGCTCATGCATGTTGGAAGTGGGGTGGCCCTCAATAACAATAATCATAGATTTATAAGATCTTCCAATAGGTGAACCTTAGCATACACACCTTAATAATTAAAAAAATGATGAGTGAGAGATAGAGAGAGACTAGAAAATTTTTCAAAGTGTATGGTAAGCTAGGATGCTCAGCTACACTATCTTATATTCCAATGTCAAATTACACTGTGTGAATATGATACAAAATCGACAAGTTTTGAATCAAGGCAAAAATAGGAACTAGATATGAGAAATTGTGTGTAATGTGCCTAAGAGGTATGAAGAATATGTGTGTGTGAGAATATGGAGAATATCAATAGTTTAGAACTATTTTACAACAAACCCTAATTTTGATTAACCTAAATAAAAAACTAGTGACTGAAAAAGTGAGGATAGATGTAGACTTGTTACTCATAGTAGTTGAGCAAGATATGTTGATGGTTGGTTGAACCTAACTCCTCCAAATAGCCACTAGATGTAGAGCACACCTCCTCTAAGTAGAGGACCTCCTTGATCACCATGTGTAGAGTCGTGAACTCTTTGAGTGATAATTCTAATGTGATGCATAGCCTCCATTATATAGTAATTGACATGCCATAGCGATGAGCTTTTACAAAACTCATGCGCAAAAGTTGGAAAGTAAAAGCAATCAACATTCCAAAAAACAACAATCTCCAAAAGCTATGCCATGAAACAACCTTTGCCGATTTGCTTTTTTAGAAAACTTTCTCTAAAATAAAGATTTGCCCTACACTGCTGCCACCATCGGGTGTTGGACCAGGCACATTCATTTGCTCTCAAATCGTTTGTCATAGAACACCTCTCCCACGAGTTCTCTTATTTAGAGTTCTATCTACTACACATAATATGGCTATAGCTTTGTAGATTTTTGGACTATGATGACATTGTTTCCAATAATCCCCTTTCAATGTCATAATTGTACAAGGTTAAATAAGCTACAAAACTTTTGATATTTGTAAAACTTTGAATCTCTGAAAATATATCTCTTAATTGCTTTCCACTAAATCTTGAGTAGATTGTGCATGAATCTAAACTGAACGGAAAATGGAATTCATAAGTTATTGAACTTCGAAATGTGCAAATGAAAATGTATGACTGAACTTTGAACTTTAAAATATGTGACTGAACTTTGAACTTTAAAATATGTGATTGAACTTTGAACTTCAAAATATGACTGAACTTTGAACTTCAAAATCTGCAATTGAACTATCTTCACCACTTAACCTTGCATATGTAAAATTCATGATTTAACTTAGGTACCTAACAATGTTTCTTGCTTTTCATAGCTTTTTTCTCTTTTTTGCTATCTGTAAAGCTTTAATTTCACCTGAATCATTACATTCCATAACTTTATCATAATGTTATATGCCAATCATATTCTTCAAGTTTTTTATCTTCAAATTTTTTGACTGAATTGAATCAATTGAACTAACTGAAATTAATGAACTATCTAAACTTAGTAAAGTTTTTAAAGTTATTGAACTTGCTAAATTGGTTAACTGACTCCTTAGATGAGCTGTAGAATTCCTATCTTGATTGATATACTTTAATTCCAACCCAACCTGATAAGAGGTTCTCCATGGCTTGATTTGGGGTATTGTATGCCTCTTCACTCTCAAAACAATGTATGGAAAGTGCTAGCATCCTTTGAATCCCATTTGGATTGCTCTCATGTAGGAACTAATCCAGTACTAGTATGGACTCCTGATGATGACGTAGTTCCTTCTTCTTCACTAACCTCCTGTTGAGCAAAAATAGGAACAACGGGTCTTTTAGAAGATGAAGTAGCTTCTTCTCCAACTTATCTCGACCTTGGATAAGTGTCATTCACAATACACTGATAGTCAAAGCACATTGGTATTTGTGAGGAACCCTGTGTTCCATACTCACACAAAGAACATTGAGGTGCATTATCATTATTTCAGGGAGAGACTCTATGTTGGAGACATTAGTAAGGCTTATGTGCCCACACAGGATAATGTTGTGGACCTTTTCATAAAGGCTCTACCTAGGGAGAATTTTGAAGCTTTTTGCAAAGGTTTGGGTTTAATTCCTTTTGCGGATTGATTTCTTTCCACATTGCTTGGCACTCCCTTATATGTGAGTGTCAGCTTCTTGTTCACTGGATCACTCATAGGGAGGATTTGTTGGTATATTTAAGTAGTGATGTGTGTGAACACACTTAGGAACATTGTGGCACTATTCTTCCCTCTGTAGGAGGTCCCCCCCCCCCCAACTTGTATATACACCTATAATGTCAATGGATCACTAATCTTTTGTACATTTACTTGGTAATACATTGTGTTGTGTTGTGTTGTTGTCCTAGCTTCTTCTTCTTCATTGTGTTGTTTTGTGCTTCCAGAAACTTTGAAATCCAATAGAAAACACTAGAAGTGTTGAAGAGATGATCCTATTTCTATCCCTATTTCCATTTACCATCATATATCTATTTCATTTCTATGTGTGCATCTATACTTTTTATTTGGGAGTCACTCTATTTTGTATCTCACCAAGTGCATCAAGTTTGGGCATAGAGGACACCATTTCAAATTTTTGTAGGCATAGCAAACCGTTAGAGTTCGAGGTCTGCGGAAGCACGTGAACAACACAAGGAAGGAGAAGAAACTTGGGGCACAACACACATACTGAATGTATTACCATTAGAATGTACAAAGATAAGTAACCCATTAGGGCAATATGCGTATATACAAGCCGGGGGAAAAAACCTCCTAAAGAGGGAAAAAAGTGGCCCAATGGTCTTAGTGCGTTCATACACATCACTACCTAAATATATCAAGAGATCCCCCTGAGGAGTGATGTGGTGAACAAGGAGCTAGCACTCATGTATAAGGAACTGCCAAGCTATGTGGAATCAATCTACAAAAGGAAGTAAGCCCAAGGATTTGTGGAATGCTTCAAACTTCTCCCTAGGCAGAGCCTTCGTGAAAATGTCTTCAAGGTTCTCCTGTGTGGGCACATATGCCAAGTTGATCTCTCTAGTAAAGAACCTCTCCATGACATGATGATAATGCACCTCAACGTGCTTAGTGTGAGCATGGAACACAAGATTCCTCGTAACTGCCAATGTGCTCTGACTGTCAGTGAAGATGGGTGGTGGCAGAAGACTGACCAACACCTAAATCAGCCATAAGGCATCTGAGCCATGCACACTCAACAGTCACTGTGAAAGCTACCCTATACTCAGCCTCAGAACTCGAAGTGCCCATAGTAGGCTGCTTCTTGCTCAACCAAGATATACATGAGCTACCAAGCATGAAGGAAAAGCCACAAGTGGACACACAAGTGTCATAGCAACCAACCTAGTCAGAGTCAGAAAAAGCATGTAAATCTAGCGGTAGTGATCCCTCCTTGGGCTAAAACAATTCAAGTATTAGAGTGCCACTCAAGTAGCAAAAGATGCACTTAACTGCGTGTGAATGCTTGACTCCTAGGCAATGCATAAACTTGCTCATCTATGAGATAGAAAAGTGAACATCTGGCCGAGTAATGCATAAGTAAATCAAGCATCCAATAGACTACTGATAGAGAATAGCATCAAATGCATCTCCAACATCATGAAGACTCAATTGCAAACCTGTCTCCATAGGAGTGGCAATAGGTTTGCAGTCTTCAAGGCAAAAAACATTACAATAATGTGTCAATATATTTTGTTTGACACAAAGCTATTCTACCATCAACTTGCATAAACTAAATGCCCAAATAATGATGCAAATGCCCCAAATCAGACATCTCAAATGAGGCATGCAAATCAGCCTCGAAGTCAGCAATATGTTTCTTATGAGGACGAGTGAGCATGATTTCATGAAAAAAAACAACAATGATGAGAAGCACATCATTTACACGCTTAACATATAAGATGCTCTCAGTTGGATTGTTCTCAAAACCATGTACAATCAGATAGACATGTATCTTTTCATACCAAGCATGTGGTGCTTGCTTTAAACCATATAATGCGTTCTTTAACCTTCACACCTGGTTTTCATGCCCTTTCTGCACAAAGCCACAGGCCTGAAAAACATACACTTCTTCATGCAAGTCACCATTCAGAAATGCAATTTTAATGTCCAACTGACATACATTCCAACCATGATGAATTGCAAGTGCACAAATGCTACGAACAATAATTATTCGACATGTAGGTGCAAAGGTCTCATCAAAATCAATGCCTCTTTCTTGCGCATAGCCTAGCCTTATACCTGTCAACTGTTCCATTAGGCTTATGCTTCAACTTGTATACCCACTTAGTGCCAATGGCGTTCTTGCTAGGAGGCAAGTCACATAAAGATCACATACCATTTTTCATGATAGCATCATATTTTGATTGCATACCAGCCATCCAATTTTTCAAAATTTTGCGCTTCATAAAATGAAACAGACTCATTCTCATCAAAGAGACTAGAGGCAGTTGTAGCATACAGTCCAATGCAAAAGAGGCACTATGAGAGCCTGAATGAGTACGGTATGATAGAGGTGCATCTAATTTGCTATCACGCAAAGTCTATACCAACCACTTTGGCATAGTTCTTGCCTCCTCAATATCGATGTTGCCATTTGACAGATCATGAATTGTACATCTATCATCAACAACTTTCACAACCAAGTGGATCTTGGCTAATGCTGAAATCGATAACAGATTTTTCTTGATCCTTGGCACAAATAAAGCATCCAACAATGTAAAAGAACTACCATCAATAGTAGTCAAAATTATCTTACCAACTCCCATGACAAGATAAGAGGAGTTGTTGGTGCATGTGATAGTATTCCCTGTGGGGGCAAGCTCAAGTGAAGTGAAGAAACTATGCTGCAAGGTAATATGTTTGGTTGCCCCACTATCAAAGTACCAAACATCTGAGCCTACTATAGACATACACTATTCATGAGAAGATGGTTCATTCTGCACAAGATTTGTAGACTTTGATTTGGGTGTAGAGGCCTCTACAAGAATCATTCCAACCTCTTTTTTCTTTGCCTCCTTTGCAGCCAGTTGTGGACAACTGTTTATGACATGATCATTACAGTATTTGTAAAACAAATTTTTCTTTTCTGTTTTCTTCTTGTCTTTGTCATCCTTCTTTGACTGTGTAGAGCTAGCAAATTTCTGCTTATTAGTAGATGAGCTCCATTTACCTTTGCCCTTCTGACTAGCCAGGAAAACTTGATCTCCAACACACATAATGGACCTGTTCTGCCTAGATTGATCTTCCTACAATAGAACAAAGACTAACTCCTCAAACGTTAAGGCATTTGGATTGCCTTTCATCATCATACAAAGAGTAGAAGCAAAACTCTGATATGAATCTAGAAGACCATTCAGAATTGTATGCACAAGTGAATATCCTAGCAAGACTTCATCAATAGAAATCACTTATTCCTTCAAATCTTTGACCTTTGACAAAAGACTATCCATGGAATCTCCTTCATTCATGTGCTCACTCTCCAACTGTCTTCAGAGGTAAGCAACACGAGCCTCATTCCTTTCTTGGTATAAAGTGGTAAGTGCATCCCAAGCATCATTTGCTATTTTGAAGGAGAAAATGTGAAGAATAATGGCACATTTGATAGATAAGGCTATCAAGGCACATGCCTAACCATCTTTGCCATCCCAACTAAGTTGCTCTATAGTAGGTGCAGAAGGAACTGTAGCATGAACAAGAACCTAAAGAACATCATCTTCAAAACTATCTGCATCACCTTCAATAACTGTATTTGCAATTGAAGTAGGATGTTTTTCAACACCCTGCAAAATATTCCACAATCCTTTTGTAACTAATACATGACACATCATATATGCCCATAGTGGATAATTGCTACCATCCAACCTATCCTGAACAACCAACATATGGAATACATCACTACTTTCAGCCATGGCAACCTACCCCTTTTCATATCTCTTTCCCATCCTATTCCTCACCCTAACCATTGGTGGATCATCTTGATAACTTTTGGTGGTTTTTGGTGACTTTTGGTGGCTCTTTGATGGCATTCATCATGCATTTACACATATTTGGAATGCTTACCCACTTGGTTTGACAATCCTTGGCAGTGTTTATAAGCACTCTTTTGGAGTTCCTTCGTGCTTCCTCCATTTTGGTGGTGTTTTTAGATGCCATACTTTTGTGCTTCTAACTTGAGCTACACCTGGAATAAAGAGGTCCCTTGTGATATTATGTTTTAGCTATCTCTCTACTCATGTTGATAGCCATATAGGATCCCCTTTTTCAGAAGCAACATCCACTCATTTTCTCCCATGCTCCAAAAGTGACTATACACTAATGTCCTAGTGGTCTCAGAATTCAGCTTTTGGTTGCTTCATTTGGGACACTCATTTAAAGCAATCTCCACTTTATTGTCACATGTAAATTATACAATTCAAAATGCGTTCATGTATATCAACAACAATGGTATGAAATATTTTATCTTTTCTTGCCTCTTCATTTGATAGAAAAAGGAATTGTTAGCCCATGCACAATTGAAAGACACATATTCAAGAGTTTATTTTGTTCTCCTCTATTCACTCTCTATAGGTGTGTCATGGTTTCATGTTGCATACATCGATGATACCCTCTGTTTTTGTTAGAAAGAGGGCATGATAATTGGTGAACAAGGAGATGGCCAATGACTACAAATGAGGAGCATGAATTACTCATGGAAATTTTGATTTTTCATTCACCTCACAACCATGTACCTAAAACATATATCCTCTCTTTCCATAAGTACTAAGCATGTGGCTTCTTTTGTGAGTGCCACATGGCACTCATTTGTGAGTCCACATTGTGCTCTCACGTAAGGGTGGGTTCATGCATCCACTCCCCAAGGGTTCCTACTAACCACATAACATTTCCTTCCCCTTAATTTCCATTTTTGTTCTAAAAAATTGTGTTGAAAGGTCCTAGTGAAAGAGAGATATACTAGGTACTCCCAATAAATCCCATGTATCTAAAGTACATGGTCATATCTCTATGGTGTTTCCTTGTATCCTTCCCCTTAAGAAGACTCTTGGGGAGGCATCATAAAATTGGGAAACCATCTCTGAAGGGTGCTAACTAAAGGCCTTTGGTGGGCCAAGCAAGAGGAGCAAGGAGGAGATGGAGGAACAAAGAGGAGAGGAGAGATGTGCAAACATGCAAGGGAGCCTCAAAACCCCACATAGTCATCTTCTTGAGGTAATGATCTATAAATTTTATATGTATATGAATATAGGGGTAAGGTTATACGACCCTTACAATCCCAACAATCTCCCACTTAAGGGGCAATGTAACCATAAGTGGCAACACATACGAAGAATGATGTAGGAATATACAATATAGTACAAGACGAGTCCGGATCTCAACCCATACCAATCAACCTACACCAAGTGCCTCAAACAAGGTGTATCGATGCATCTCAATCTACTCTAGACTCATATCAATAAGAATTGAGATCACATATGATTGATGCAAGAAATGATAAATTTCTTGCAAATCTCCCACTCACTCTATGCCTATATCAATCATCAAACAATTGACAACTCCAAGTGCAAATGATCCAATAGTAAGTGCAATGTCTATCTCGAGAATAACAACTCATACATCAAACTCTTGAATGTTGCCAAAACATGTGTATCCTAGATAACCCAAGCATGTCAGGCATGCCTATATCCAAGGCATCCAAAGCACCATCATCAAGATCAACATATCATGATATATCATGTCAACATCTGGCTTGAGTGAATCTAAGAATCAATGCATAACTACTTACTCAATATCCAGATTAGCCATCCTCTCAACCAAGGATGTGTCTAGTTGTGCATCCTAAGAGCTAATATGCTCTACAACACACTGTGTATCATAAGATCTATCCTTGTACCACATTATAGAGGAGGTACTAGGGTATCAAAGAATGACAAGGTGCCAAACTGTAGAAAACGCCACTATGTCCACATACTTCCAACACTTCTTCTACTCAAGGTAGGTCCTTCCTTAGGGAAGTATACCCTATGACATTTTTGTGTGTAGGTACACTAATTGATAGTAAAGATATATACAAGAAAAATGGAAATTACACATATAAGAGAAAATCCCAACTTTGTTAAAACTTCCACTTCATAAAGTGAGCTAGAAATATTCTAACTGAACATTAAAGTAGACTAGCATGCCATTCTATAGGCAAGAAGAAATCAACACAAGAAGTACTATAATAGTCAAGAAATCTCTACAAGAGAAATGCAACATAAATACAATAGACTCAGACTAAGAAGCACTAGCCAAGGCTACATAATCACTCTCTACTGCTAATACCCAACTCCAGTAGGGGCCAAAACTTTGTATAATCACCACAAAGTGGCCTCAACAAGAGTGTCCAAGTTGCAATAGAATGTAGAGAGTGGCCAAGAAATAGCCTCAACTAGTAGGAGAACAATAATATGAGATCCAAGGCTCCAACAACACAACATGTGAGAGATATATCCAAAGAAGTGCCAAGCATCTGTTTATATAGGCTTAAGGATTGACCTTGTTGAATCCCAACCTTAATTGGTGCACACACTAAGGTGGTGGCCAAAGTGGTGGAGGAGTGGGTTAATTATGTTTCTGATAGCCCACCACAATTGGGCCCCCGAATCATACATTCTGACATGGGCTACCACAATTAGGCCTCCAATCATACCTTCTAACACTACCAAAGCTTGATTCTGACTATAACACTTTTTGACACCTTAAAAGTAATGTATTCATGTGGTAGTTTCCTTTCTATTTTTCTTGAAGAAATGTCTTTTATTGTTTGACATATGCATTAGTGCATGTGCGACAACCCAAAAAATTGGATGATAAGGTTATGAAATTTATTTTTCTTGGGTACAATTATGAAAGTAAAGGTTATCGTTTTGTATCATCCACTGACAAAAAGGATTCTGGTTAGTTGAGATGTAGTATTTTTAGGAGATGCAATTCAAACCCTACTTTCCTGTACAAAGGAGAGGTCCATTAGCCCAAAACATGTGTATGCCACTCTATTGCCTGTATCCATTGTTGGGCAATCATGTATCTTCTATTGAGGCAATTTCTCAACTTATGCAAGTTTCAAATTATATACACTTATCAAATAGAGTATATACACAACACACATGTTACGGACACAACTTATGCATGGATATAGTTTTTCTTTTTATTTTATTTATTTTTATTTCTTTTGATTTCATTTACATTTATATTATTTGTTATTTTGATTTTTATTTCATTTTTTCTTTTAACTTTATTAGTTACAATACATTATGATACACATATATACATTAATTGCATACACACAATTCAACCATATACATATGCACATGCACAAACCATCCACACATATCTACACACATACACAAACACATAACACTTACACAATCAAATCACAGATACACTTACCCATATTCACACATTTATATTCGTTCATATAAACATATAGTCTCTCACATTGACATTCACTTCCATACACAAAAATATACACACATATCATACTCTTAAACTCACACCTAAAATCATAGGCACAATTGCACTCATTCACGTTGTTGTATCCAAGTATATTTGAATTCATGACCTACCGACTAGGACTGTGATGGGCTAACCATTTGCCCAAATAGCCATGCTTGAGGATTACTTCCTAATCCTCCCCCTTAGGGTGTAGTTTAACCATCTCTTGCCTATCATTTCTTGAGTCTAATGCTCTCTTCCCCTTTTAGAGATCATTGTCATCAATGATCAAACCCTAATCTCCCCTTGAATTGATGTCCTCACCTTTGTATAGTCTCTTGAACCTTCTTGTTCTCAAACTTGGTTCTTGAACCCTTGCTCTCAACCTTGGTATCTTGAACCTTCTTATTTTCAACCTTGGTATCTTGAGCCCTTTTTCTCAACCTCAGTATCTTGAACCTAGCTCTTACCCATGCTAGGTATCTTGGACCTCAATCGACCACTTTCATTGGAAAGCTCATCCTGAGAGCTTTCCAATGATACCTTAGACGTCTAAATCCAACCTACTAATGAGCCATTTCCAATATAGGGAGATACTCTCCTTTGTGAACACACATTCTTTTAATTATCTTTCTCTCGCTTGAAAATTTGCTTTCCCATTATCACATAATCTATACTCTACTCTTCTAAGGCTCTCTTTCTAGCTTGAATTGTAGTTTTTGGGTATGCTTGTGAGTTGTGCAACTATATGCTGCTTTCTCGAACTCCATGACACAAGCTTTGAACCTGCAAATGCCAAAAAACTTGGAGTGCTTCTCATATTGTCTTTGGATCCTACCAAATCTGCATCTGACTACAACTTGAGATCCAAATATGATGTATATGGATAGGATATACCTTCATTGATTGTGCCTTTGAGGTACTTGAGTACTCTCTTAGCCACATCCATATGTAGTTTTCTTGGAGAGTGCATGAAATGACTTAGCACTGCTATGCTATATGAGATGTTCGCCCTTGTATGAGTAGCATAAATCAAACTACCTACAAGAATTTGATACTCTTTTATGTTGTCAATATCTTCACCTTCATAAACACTAAGTTTATGATTCGTTTCAAAAGGTATATGTTGGCTTTGCATTATCCAACTTGAACACCTCCTGTGGGTCAAGTACATCCCTTGATCTATGTATATGACCTGCATACCTAAGAAAAATGTGAGCTCTCCAAGGTCACTAATCTGGAATTCTTCCTCCATATGCCTTTTTCTCTTTTCTATTCCATGTTGGAGTTAGACGTCTGCGGAAGCACGCGAACAACACAAGGAAGAAGAAGAAGCTTGGAGCACAACACACAATACTGAATGTATTACTAGAGAATGTACAAAGATAAGTAGCATGTTAGGGCAATAGGCGTATATACAAGCCGAGGCAAAAAAACCTCCTAAAGAGGGAAAAAAGTGCCCTAATGGTCCTAGTGTGTTCACACACATCACTACCTAAATATATCAATAAATCCCACTTGGGAGTGATGCGGTGAACAAGGAGCTGGCACTCATGTATAATGAAGTTCCAAGCTATGTGGAAATCACTCCACAAAAGGAAGTAAGCCCAAAGCTTTGCAGAAAGCTTCAAACTTATCCCTAGGTAGAGCCTTCGGAAAAGGTCTGCAATATCGTCTTGCATGGGCACATATGCCAAGCTAATCTCCCCAGCAGATAACCTCTCCCTGACATAATGATAATGCACTTCAATGTGCTTAGTGCGAGCATGGAACACAGGCTTCCTCGTAACTACCAATGCACTCTGACTGTCAGTGAAGATGATGGTGGCAGAAGACTGACCAACACCCAAATCATCCATAAGGCGTCTGAGCCACTCACACTCAACAATCGTTGTGAAAGTTGCCCTATACTCAACCTCACAATTGGAAGCGGCCACAATAGGTTGCTGCCTGCTCAACCAAGATATACATGAGCTACCAAGCATAAAAAAAAGCCACTAGTGGACACACGAGTGTCATAGCAACCAGCCCAATCAAAGACAGAAAAAGCATGCAAATCTTGCAGTAGTGATCCCCCCTTGGGATAAAACAACCCAAGTAACCGAGTACCACTCAAGTAGCAAAAGATGCGCTTAACCGCCTGCCAATGCTTGACTCCTAGGCAATTCATAAACCTGCTCATCTGTGAGATAAAAAACTGAATATCTCGCTGAGTAATGCATAAGTAAATCAAGCATCCAAAAGCCTGCTGATAGAGAACAACATCAAATGCATCTCTAGCATCATGAAGACTCAATTGTAAACCTGTCTCCATAGTGTTACATAAAAACAAGCTCTAAAGTAGTCTTGTGGATTTTATTAATTATTAAAAATGGTATATGGAAGCTTGTGGATCTTATTAGTTATGAAAAATAACATGTGGAGGCGTTCACATCTCCAAAGTTAGAGCAAAAGTAGATAAAAGTAGAAGGAAAGGAGAGGTGTCTATTTTTAGACAAGGAAGGCGCTTCTGTTGATAGCCTCTCAATAAAAAGAGTGGTTCTCTTAGTGTAGGTGTCCAAATTGAGTGATTCTTGTTGCGTTGTGAAGCTTACAACTTGTATTATATAAGTAGATCAGTTTTTGTACAATTTACTATGAGAAAACTCCACGCAAGTAGGAGTTTTTGCAGATCTTGTTTCTTGTGTCTATCCGGTGCCTCATCAGTGACATACCTCTCTTCAAACTTTCATATCTCAGTTGTTATGAGGTTTTTTTGAGTGATTTAACTTGGAGGAGTTTCCTTAGCTCTCACACTGTCTATCCATATCAAAATTTCTCATAGATCTTGAAGTTTTCTTGCTGTTGTACATCATTTTTCAATTCAGATAGTTAGTCATACCTTGCTGTTGCAGGCTTCTTCTTACCTTGACTTCAAGCTGTTGTTTTGGGAGCTATACTCCACCTTTTTTGACGTTTTTTGTTTCTAAAGCATGCTACTCAGAGTCTACTTTCAGAATATATGATTAGTTTTGTCAAATACTGCTCAAAGAGTTTCTGGTGATCATTTGGCTACAGTGACCTATTTTTGTTTTTTGGAAAGTTTGGTGGAAAGTTTGTTTTGAAGTTTGGAAATATTTGGTTGGTGTTTTAACGATCTTGGGAGGTCTCATCATGTTTTGTTGTGTAATTTGATGTTTACAATTTTGTAAACACAACACATAGGAGTGGCAATAGGCTTACAATCTTCAAGGCCAAAACACTGCAATAATGTGTCAATATATTTTGTTTGACACAAAGCCATTCCACCATCAACTTGCATAAACTGAATGCCCAAGTAGTGATGCAAATGCCCCAAACAAGAAATCTCAAACGAGGCATGAAAATCAGCCTTAAAATCAGCAATATGTGTGTCATGAGGACCAGTGAGCAGAATGTCATCAACATAAACCACAATGATCAGAAGTACATCATTAGCATGCTTAACATATAAGGTGCTTTCAGTTGGACTGTTCTCAAAGCCATGTACAATCAGATAGGCATGTATCTTTTCATACCAAGCACGTGGTGCTTGCTTTAAACCATATAATGCCTTCTTTAACCTGCACACCTGGTTTTCATGCCCTTTTTGCACAAAGCCACGGGGCTGAAAAACATACACTTCTTCATGCAAGTCACCATTCAAAAATGCTATTTTGATATCCAACTGATGTACATTCCAACCATGATGAGCTGCAAGTGCACAAATGCTACGAACAGTAGTCATTTGACAAGTAGGAGCAAAGGTTTCATCAAGATCAATGCCTCTTTCCTGTGCATAACCCTTTGCAACAAGCCTAGCATTATACCTGTCAACAGTTCCATCAGGTTTACGCTTCAGCTTGTATACCCACTTAGTGCCGATGGCCTTCTTGCCAGGAGGCAAGTCACATAAAGACCAGGTACCATTTTTCATGATAGCATGATATTGAGATTGCATTGCAGCCATCCAATGTTCAAATTTTTGTGCTTCATCAAATGAAACAGATTCAGTCTCATCACAGAGATTAGAGGCAGCCATAGCATAGCAATCTGATGCAGAAGAGGCACTATGAGAGCCTGATTGAGTATGATATGATAGAGGTGCATCTAGTTTGCTGTCACGCAAGGTCTGCACCAGGCATTTTGGAATAGTTTTTACCTACTCAATATCAACTCTCTCATCAATAAGTGCATCATGTAAATCTACATAAAAAATGGAATGATCTTCATCACCACATGAAATCTGTAAAGGCTGAGAAGTTGCCTCATTAGGTCCAACACTAGACTGTCCACCTGTAAAAAGAGGCAGCAACGTATCATACATGTCTTTGGAGGTAACATATGTCTCCTTAGTACATGAAAGCAATGGCTGAATAGCATCTTCTACAAAAACAACATCATGGCTAACCAGAATGCATTTAGTCTGTCGATGATACACACAATAGCCCTTACTTTCATAACTCTACCCAATAAAAATACATTTTACTACTTTATCATCCAATTTTTTGTGATGTTGTTCATGCACTAATGCATATGCCAGACAACCAAAAACACGCAGATGAGCAACATATGGCTTGCAATCATGCCAAGCCTCATATGGAGTGATAGACTGCAGTGCTTTAGTGGGACACCTGTTAAGTACATATGCTGCACACATGATAGCCTCAAGCCAGAAACTATGTGGTAAAGCCTGACTCTTGACCATACACCGCGCCATCTCCATGAGTGACCTGTTCTTCCGTTCAACAAATCCATTCTGTTGAGGTGTATACGACACTGTACACTGGTGTTTTATCCCATGTTCAACCAGAAATGCATTAAAATTAGAAGACATATATTCCACCCCTCGATCAGAATAGAGGGTGCCCATTTTACATGCTGACATATTTTCAGCCAAAACCAAAAACTATTTGAAGCACATGAACACTTTGGAATTTTGTTTCAATGGATATACCCATGCATGCCTAGAAAAATTATCAATGAAAGTCACAAAGTAAAGATAATTTCCAAAAGAAGGCGTCTGCATAGGACCACATACATCACTATGTACAAGCTACAATTTCTGAGTAGCCCAAATGGAACCATCTTTTGGAAATGAGGAACGCTGCATTTTGCCCAAAATACAATCTTCACAAACATGTTTTTCAGGTGCCTCAAGTTTGGGCAAAGAGGACATCATTTCAGATTTTTGCAGGCAAAGCAAACTAGCAAAATTCAGATGACCAAAGCGTGCATGCCAAAGCTTCGCATCTGACATAGCCTAAGAATCATGTACTCACATGCCGAATCATTCATAGATCTTTCATAGACTATGAGCTTATAGAACCCATGATAAAAAATGCAAGAAGCAATAATCACATCACCACTTGACAGATCATGAACTGTACACCTGTCATCAACAAATTTCACAACCAAGCCAATCTTGGCTAAAGCTGAAACTGATAACAGATTCTTCTTGATCCCTGGCACAAATAAAGCATCTGACAAAGTGAAAGAACTACCATCAGCAATAGTCAAAATGATCTTACCAATTCCCATGATAGGATAATAGGAGTTGTTGACACATGTAATAGTATTCCCTGTAGGGGTAGGCTTGAGTGAAGTGAAGAAACTGCACTACGAGGTGATATGTTTGGTTTCCCCACTATCAAAGCACCAAACATTTGAGTCTACTGCAGACATGCACTGCTCATGAGAAGATGGGTCAAAACTGCAAACAATAGCAAACACCTATTCTTCTTCCTGCACAAGATTAGTAGACTTTGTTTTTGGTGTAGAGGCCTTTGCAACAACCATTCTAGCCTCTTTCTTCTTTGCCTCTTTAGCAGCCAGTTTTGGACAGTTCTTTATGATATGATCATTTCCTTTACAGTACTTGCAAAACAATTTCTACTTTTATGATTTCTTTTCATCTTTGTCTTCCCTCTTCTATTGTGTAGAATTAGCAGATTTTTGCTCACTAATTGAAGAGCTCCATTTTCCTTTGCCCTTCTGACTAGCCAGGAAAGCTTGATCTACAACATGCATAATGGACCTGTTTTGCCTGGACTGATCTTCCTCCAACAGAACAGAGGCTAACTCCTCAAATGACAAGGCATTTGGATTGCCTTTCATCATCAAACAAAGAGTAGAAGCAAAACTCTGATATGAATCAGGAAGACCATTCAGAACGGTCTGCACAAGTGAGCTATCTGGTATAACCTCATTGACAGAAATCAATTGTTCCTTCAAGTCTTTCATCTTTGTTAGAAAACTGTCCATAGAATCACCTTCATTCATGTGCTCACTCTCCAACTGTTTTTGGAGGTAAGCAACATGAGCCTCATTCCTAACTTGGTACAATGTGGTAAGTGTATCCCAAGCATCCTTCGCTGTTTTGCAAGAGCGTATGTGAGGAATAATGGCACATTTGACAGACAAAGCTATCAACGCATGTGCCTGGGCATCTCCGCCATCCCAACGAATTTGCTCTACAGTAGGTGCAACAAAAACACAGTGCAAACAGGATTATGCAGAATATCATCATCTTCAACACCTTCTGCATCAGCTTCAATACCTTCAATTGTAACACCCTCAGGTGTGATAGGATGTTTTTCAAAAATTTCCTCATTTGGACCAGCACTAGACTGTCAACTTGTAAAAAGAGGCAACAAAGTATCATACATGTCTTTGGAGCTAACAAATGTCTCCTTGGTACATGAAAGTAATGGTTGAAAAGAATCTTCCAACAAAAAAACATCACGGCTAACCAAAATGCATTTAGTCTGTGGATGATACAAATGATCGCCTTTGCTTTCAGAACTATACCCAACAAAAATACATTTCACTACTTTATCATCCAATTTCTTGCATTGTTCTTCACACACTAATGCATATGCCAGACAAGCAAAGATGAATAGGTGAGCAAGAGATGGCGTACGACCATGCCAAGCCTCATAAGGAGTGATAGATTGCAATGTTTTAGTGGAACACCTACTAATTATATATGTTGCACACATAATAGGCTCAAGCCAGAAACTATGTGGTTAAGCTTCAATATTGACCATACACTTCATCATCTCCATGAGTGGCTTGTTCTTCCTTTCACCAACTCCATTTGATTGAGGTGTATATGGCATTGTACACTGATGTTTTATCCCATGTTCATGTTGGTACAATTAGCAAGCCTAAGTGCTTGGCAAATTATTTAGGATTACACATTAGTCCATTTACCTCACATGAACGATCACATATGAACACATGCTTGTAAACTTAGATGTATTTACTTTGGATAAATGTAAAAGAAAAAAAAATAAGGAATATCATGAAGTAAGGGAGCTAAACCCATGAATCATGTGGTAGGAGGAATCACCTCTCATGAGCAAAGCTAAAAAGTCTGATGGTGAGGGTAGCACCTCTCAAGAAAACTTTGCAGGTAGAGGTAGAGGCTCAGGAGGAAGAGGTAGAGGAGGAAGATAAGGTAGGGAGAGAACATAAAGCTCCTCACCATGTGCCATATATGGCTTTACTAATCACATTACTGACAATTGTTTCAGGAATCCTAGAAATCAAAGAGGAAGAGGTTACAACAGAGGAGGCTATGGAAGCTCAAGAGGTAGATTCAACAACAACAACAACAACAACAACAACAATAATTACAACAACTCATACAACAACAATAATTATCAAGGTGGATATAGAGGAAGGAGAGACTACAACAACCATGCAGATGATCAGACTCAAGATCACTCATTACTTCTTATGAACATGACCATGAAGCAAGGTAAAGCAGATGAACATGTATTCTATATAGACTCAGGTTGCTCAAATCATGTAGCAAGGAATGTAGCTCTACTCTCATATTTGGAGGACCCAAGAAACAGACATCAAGTCCAAACAAAAGATGACACAAGGCATCCAATGGAGAAGATAGGCAATGTGAAGACTTTAGATGGTAATATGAACCTATTGAGCAAGGCATTGTATGTGCCAACCATCACCAAAAATCTCGTAAGTGTAGATCAGATTGTTGAAAGAGGATTGCAAATATGATTCACAAAGAATGGAGCATTTGTTGAGGATCCACATCAAAGATTCAAGAGGATAGTAAGAGGAGAAAAGTCACGTAGATTATTTACATTTGAGCACCAAGGTACTAAAAACATTTCATTGTTCAATTATGGTAGTCAAACTCTATTAGAGTTGGAAATTGGGCATAAAAGGCTAGCTCCTATAGGTGAAAGGGCTCTGAAGCAAATTAATAGAAATCAAAGTGTGCTTGGTCTACCAAATATCTCCAAACAACACATGATCTACAAATGTAGTACTTTCCAATTCGACAAATCAAAGGCAACCATTTACAAACAAGGGATACATTCATGAAAACCGATTGGAGCTAGTCCATATTGATGTATGGGGGCCAAGCAAGGATCCATTAATCTTTAGATTCAAGAATTATGTGTCTTTCATTGATGATTTTAGTAGATGGCCAATATTATATTTCATGAAGCATAAAGATGAAGTGTTTTCATGTTTCAAGAAATACCTAGCACTTGTAGAAAATCAAACAAGTAAGACTTTGAAGAGGCTAAGGTAAGATGGAGGGGGAGAATATTTCTTCCATGACTTTGATTCTTATCTCCAAGAGAGAGGGATCAAGAGAGATTACAACGAGGTATGCTCCAGAGAAAAATGGAGTGGCAGAAAGAAATATAACCATATTGGGGGTTACAAGGTCAATGCTAAATGAGAAGAAGTTGCCCAACTACTTGTGGGAAAAGGTTGTATCCACAACCACCTATCTAATCAATAGAATCCCATAAAAAACACTAGATGGGATGACACCTTATGAATCATGGAATGGAAGACACCTAGCCTTGACCATTATATGATCTTTATGTGCATAGCATCTGCACACATACCTTCAAAAATTAGAGGCAAATTAGATCCAAAGGCAGAAAAGTGCATCTTTATTGCCTATGACTGAAAGGCTCTTGAGCCCAAGGAAAAGATGATTACACGAGACTTTATTTTTGTTCAAACCCCTCGGAATCGGTCTATTTGGATGTGTATTTATCCATTCCAAACAAGAAGTGTCTTCATCAAGCAAACTAACTGAGTTGAGTTCTGTATAGTGCTCACGTGTACTCAAAGCACTTCCATCTACAAAGGATTCAAGAAGAGGACGGTTGGGTCCACTCGAGTTCCTTCTTCATGCATAGGCTATATGACATTATCCTCTAAATGTTGCGTGGAGTGTATCAGAATCTTTTGAGATTCCTTGCCGCGAGAGACAACATCTTGAAAAAATTTAACCTCGGGGATGCACCCGAATCATGGAGTAGATCATAAAAGAAATCAGCAGAGCGGCATGACTCAACACCACGAACAATGTCACTGTACTTTCAAGATCTGTCCTTTTTTATCCCTCTCCCGGCACATCTTTTATACATGGTTTCCACAGCATCCGAAGGTCAGCTCTTCTTTCCAGCTCAAGCCCATGATGACCTTCCAAAAGCAGTCAACTATGCACTCATAATGCTTCTCAGCTGGACTCAAACCATACTTTTGCACCATTATATCCAGCCACCAATAAGTTTCATTGAGAAGACCTCTTCCTGCATGATGCATCTATATTCGCTCTTCAACATACTAATTTAGTATCAAGGAGAGCAAAAAATTTACTCCAATTGTCTGCATATAGCGGTACATTCACGATACGGATTTTCTCAATAATGAACTTCCCACCTCGCACCCTGGCTGATGAGTAGTGGGATTAACAAGTTTGACTGTAATTGTCATCACTAGGGTTAAAAATAGTGTTGTTTGTGCCACCACTATACAATAATGTGGGCACTCATTTTCTCATGATGGGACCTCATCTCCTCATCCTCGCACCACCCGCGATTTGTTTGGGCTAGCTGAAAAGCTTCATGCAATATATTATTCAGAAGGTATTGTTGAAGCACCTAGAGGCAATGCTTCTTTTGCCTTTTGTTGGAAAATGTCTGAAAGCTCCCCATAGATGCAAGCAGCCACTCCTTGTCTTCTACGTTCCCTCAGATACACCATTTCATTTACCTCTGCTACCTAATGCAAAATGGATTTGGAGTCAGTCCTATGCATTCACCCTTTATTGCAGATGTGCTGATGTCCAATGCTTGCCAATGTACTTCCCACAAAACAGTCTATCTCCATTTTTTAGCGTACAAAACCTACATCGTTCTTTGTTTGTAGACGGGGACGTCTTATGCTTTCGTTCCCTGCTATCATAAGACTGGTCAGATCACATGATTTTGCGCTACAATCTAGACCCGCTTATCAGTGAAGTCGATCTTCCTTTATCCTTTCAAGAAACAAAACAAAAGCTCTCATGTGCTCTTATTAGGGAGCCAAAAAAACCTCCTCTGAACCTCGGCAAGCAGATATCGCAAAAACCCTCTCATCAAAATACTCCCATCTGCTTATAATCACCCCCAAAGATCATCTCCTGCACGATTACCCTTACACTTCTCTATAAACAATTCCCTTCAGCGAGGCCTTGGTTAGAGCATGTATCCCACCTATAAGCTATAATTTCTTGGCAAGAACCCATCCATCATGCCTATCGATTCCATCTATAGGACACAAAATTATCCAAGCGGCTCTGGATGAAAAGTCTGCATATCATCATGTATTGCCTTCTGCACTACCCCCAAGACTCTCTCTCCCCGTGTGCACTGCTCTAATGGATACCCTTGAGCTTCCCCCAGCCTTAAACGCCAAAAACATTATCCCTTCAACAGATATATCCATCTGTATGGGCACATCAAAGCCTGCAAAAGCAACAGCTTGCCTCCTCTGCGTCAAATCAATCACAAGAGATAGGCTCACAGAGAGGAATGATCAAATAGAAGGATGCGGTAAGAAATGCGTGATGAATCACATCATTGGGAGAGCATAAAGTTGCGCAAAGGCATCAAATCACAAGAAAAAAACAAGGTATTAACGAGCAAAAGAACTCAAAAATATTTGTGATGCTGGTTCAGTCGGGGTCGGATACATTCGCTGTTTAGACACTCATGGTGATAGGGCCATACATAGATGACAGTTATTCACGTTACCAAAGTGGAAGAGAACCATCTGAGAGATCATTTTACCATATGGCAAACGAGAGGAAGACGACGACAGCAATTACCGTAGACATATCAGTTCAGCCAACATTTGATTTCCTCCTCCGTAGAGTTATCTCCTTCGGTCGACCCTTGCAGTCTTGTACATCTTGGGGCACCCCCATCCTTCTGTTCCTCCAGCCAGAACAGCAACGGGAATAGAGCAGACTCCTCCCAGCGCACAGGGCGAAGAACCAGAAAAGAAAAAAAACCCCCTTCACAGCCCCCGAAACCTCAGCAGCCTCCGTTGGCCATCTACACCTTGAACACCAGCAGCATCCTCCCCGTCGACGGTAGCTCCTGCCCAGATATTCAAGCTATGTCCTCCTCCCTCTCTATTTTCCTCCCCGTCCTGAAGATAATCGCATAGGACCCAAAAAAAACATCCCCCCAAAGCTGAGCAAGAGCCTCCCTTTGTTGCCGCCCCTGGTCGTGTGTAACAGAAAGCGCCCCCCCCCCTGTGTGCCTGTACAGATCCAAACAAAAAAAAAGAAACTTCCCCCTTTTCTGTTTCGCTTGTCAGAGCCAAAAACGGGTTTGCCCTCCACCTCAATAAATGGGAAAATGGCAAAAAAAACCACCTTTTTCTTTCCCTTGTATCCGTGATCGACCCCCAATCCGCCTCCGAATCTGCCTGTCTACCTGCATATCCACGCAGAATACCCCCCACAAAATTGAAGACGTTCTGTGGGCCAAAGTGAAGAAGGAACCCTCTACCAGCAGAACCCGCTTCCTCCTTTTTGATGGAGACCTCCCACACCTATATCTCACGAAACCCCCCATTGGTGTCCTGCTCCTCGAAAAAGATCCCAACATGCATGGCCTTCATGAGGTCATTATATCCTAGATCTGAAAAAAAAGCATCGGTTCAGGATTTGAGAAGCTGACTCTTCTGTCCGGCTGTTCAAATTTTTCTTTATAGTAAGCAAGGCAGCATCTTTAATGTCTTGGTTTCCATATCTCGGACGTTTCTTTTCATCATCCCACAGATAGCCCAACATTTATAGTTCAGCAGATTTTTAAAGAAGGCCTAATCAAATCGAACATCTTGGTATCTTCAACATCCAGACCAATAATTTCAATCAATTCCCTATCTGAAGTTATACCCAATGCACGAAGCAAAACCACTGCATTTATCTCAGGTCTGAAAAAAAAGATCCGAGCAACCACATTAGGCTTCTTTTCTGGTGCATCAATGAATCCCCCTTCTTTCTCAACATCATACTTGAAGCTCACTATCACGTTTGAAATCCTTGATGCCATTTCCTTATTTGCCAAAGGATATCTTGCATGAAAACCTTTACCATTACGTAAGGACGTGCAAATAAGCCTTCTGGACTTCTCCTCTTGTGTTATCAAGACCTTCTCAGAACCCTTGATGATAAAATATCCTCCAACATCAAAAGCACAATGGCCTTTTTCAAGTGAAACCTTTTCTCCACATCCCTGCAATCAATATCTCCGCATGCTTCTTATCAATTATCAAATTCATTCTGCAATACCTGAAATCAAACAAATTTCCTGCCAAATAAAACCACATTAGAGCATAAAAATCAACCATTTTCGGAGCTAACATACTCCCCTCTTCTTATTTGCGAAGTCGTCCTCGATGAGCCACTATTGCTGCAATAAAATCCAAACACCCATGAACATGTCAAGTTCCAATTGGTTTACATACCTTTTCATCAAGCCGCCACTTCCACTGAACCTGCACTCATCGAAGCTATTAGTGCTCAGAAAATCCATCATGAATACATTCAAATCAGTCACTTCCAAAATGATCCAAGAACATGCACATATATGCAATTCCATTTCAGCCATGCATGAATTTGCTCATACATTCCATTATGAAAATGGTCTCAACCAAAATAACACATGCACACTTTCCCATGAATTGCACATGCACTGTCATTACGAAAACAGAAACGGAAATACCAAAATAAACAAAAACAACTGAAATGAATTCAATCGAATATGCAACATACCCAAAATGCATACCCCATTATTGCACCTACTATTCGCTATATACATTTATTCCATGACTAGACATTCCCGAAGAATCCCCATCGTCGTCCTACAAAAGCCATCGAAACTCGAGTGCAAGTGAAGACATACATCAGAGCCCTGGAGTGTCCCACACACTAGAAAAACCCTGAGATGGAGCACACAAGTTATAAAGCAAGACCGTCGCATTACCTCGCTAAAGCCTCATCCATAAGTACATATAGAATATCTGTGCCTTCAAGAATGTTGATTCAAAGTGAGCTGATCTGTCGCAAGCCAACACATACCAATCACACAAGCAAATAACGTTCCCTTCCAGGCGATCATCGCCCTCTCCTCTCTCTCTCTCCCCCTCAGGAGTGGGGAATAACTTCATATGAAAGTTTTATTTTAATCACACGTTGGCCTACATTGTCACTGGATGCGATTCGTGGACCTAACCACCCGATCAGGTTGATTCCACCCATCTACCAATGCAATGCAGCGCACAACACACAAACACATAATGATAACACATAACATATATCAGCTAGCCCATAACGAAGCTGGATACGGCTCGTGGTCGTGACTACCCAGCCACGATGGCTCCACCCACCTACCAACCCGTTATGGCGCGTAGCTAAGACACAGACATATACCTGCCAAGCCTATGGCGAAACTAGCTGCGGCTCGTGGTCCTAACCACCCGGCGAGGATAAATCCACCCACCTACTAGCCCACCATAGCGCATTGGTACGATCACAACAACACAATATATATTTTTTTTCTTTTCTTTTCTTTCTTTTCATAGTTAATTAGTTCACCCAAGTCCTGAGAATTAGGGAGAGGAAGAAAGGGACTTTTCCCACTGTTCCCACACATACATGCAAAACATATACACACTAGCCTTTGACAGATCAACCACCTCTTCACTCCATTCTCTCAATTACAGACACTACATATGTATTCATCAAGTTGACTTTTCACTAGGTAACTACAGCCAGCTATGCCTTAGTCCCTCGTATACCTATCCCTAGGTGTCCTAGAATGTGAGTCTCTGGGATGTCTCATGTAGTCTCACCTCGTACTCGCATCCCGACAACTTCCCTAAGGCGAGTCAGGCTCAACTTCGGGAGCTCCGTCATCACTTCCTAGCGTTAGCACATCTGCCCAAGCCCATGTGATATCGTTTTCCTCGTTAGGCATTTCCCTCGAAGGATCAAAATAGTAATATCGATCTCCCGCCCATCCTACATGTCGAGCTAGGTATTCCTCAAAACACTCAATGTAAAATGCAACACCCAAATCCTGGTTTATAAAGCATACCAGCCAATGCGCTTCCTCAACATCGTATTCCGTCTCAAAGTCGTCGACATCTATGTCCATGCGGGCGAATGTTTGGTCCGAGAAATATATCCTTAACTCGTACAAGTAGAGTTGCGTTATCTGATCTGCCATTTTGTTACTTAGCTCCTAACAGTCTCTGCATAACACAAAAAATAATTAGAAGTTCAAAATTCTTGAGCTAGCAAGGAAGGATATTTATGACACACAAATCATAGCTTACATATGCGCATATATGTATAATGCTATACATGTATGTACAAGGAGTCTACTTCGTCATTTCGTCTGGATCTCGTCTGGCTTCTCCCGTCCTAATATCACTTGAAATATGGTTTAACTTGTTAAAAGTCAAGCTTCAAGCTAAAAATTCGTGGGGAATCTTTTATGGACATGTGGAGCAATCAAAGGAAGCCAAAAGCCACGAGATTCCATCAAGAAAAGTCACTCAACCACTCCCCAAGTCATCTCAACTAATTCCTCCAAGTTAGGAGGCTGATTTGGAAAGGTAGTTCCTAGATTTTAGGGGCACACCTCTCACTATAAAAGGAGCATGTATCCCGACTTCTTTTGGGCCATCTTCTTGGAGTTTTAGCTCATGTAAAGTGAGCACTAAGTGCTGGAGTTGTGATAAGCAAGCCCCTTGCTTAAGCAACCCCCTTGCTTGCTTGTTTGTTTTCTTTTAGTAGGCATATCTATGTGTGTGCACAGGCAGTGTTGCAACTCTCTACCCCTGAGTTGTTAGCATTGGTTCTCCCTCATATGGTATCCATTTGATGTAATTCTTGTCTCATTGGATAGCTATAAGAGTCTATTTTATGCTTACAAATTCTCTGGAGCATTCTCTGAGTAAGCTGGGAGCAACATTCATTTTAGTGAAGTTGTGTGATTGATATCTCTCTCTTTGTGTAGGCTCTGTTCGAAATATTTTGCTCTCTGTTGTAAGGGCTGGTTCTCCTTCTCTATGTATCCATTTGCTATGATTTTGGTGTCATTGGGTAGCTATTAGAGTCCTCTAAAGTTGACATAAGTTTGAGATTCATTCTCTTTATAATCTCTGAGAAAAGTTTGCTGGAGTGAAGTGAGGTCTCTGCTTGACTAGCAGTTGTGAGCATTCAACTAGCTCATGTTGTAGACATTGTTTCTCTTTGTGTAAGCATCCATTTCAAGTGAAATTTGTTTTGTTGGAAAGCCCTTGGTGTCTACTACAGGTCTACAAAAGCTCACTGGAGTTCTCTGCATAAGCTCTGAGTAAGAGCATTTTTGGTGTGCAGAGGTCAAAGAAGGATACCTGTGGAGGTCATTCGCGCTTCATCGTTGCTTAGGGGTTGAGATACTTCCCCCATCAGTGGTATCAGAGCATTTGGGCATCTTGGAGGTATCACATACAAGAAAGAAGACCTCTTGGAGTTGGTGGTTGAAGAGTTGCATCAACAAAAGCTTCTTGGAGGTAGCTCACATCAAGGGGGAGCTATTCTACTCAAATTTGCAAGAGCACAAGGTGTCCATCTAAGGAAAGCTTTGGATTGAGGTAACCTCAAAGCCTCATTTTCATTTTACACACATTGGAGCATTAGCCAAGGGCTAGGTCAAGTATCAAAGACTAGATATGGGAGACTTCAACACTCAAATTGAAAAGCTAGACAAAGGTAACTATCAACCATGGAGATTTAGGGTCTCCAACTATCTTATGGGCAAGGGCCTTTGGGGGTTGATTAGTGGAAGTGAACCAAGACCTAGGTTGGATGAGAATCCGACCAATGACCAGAGAAGGGCCTTTAGGGAATGGAATGAAAGAGACAAGAGGGTTATCTTTATTCTTTCCCAACACATTAGCAATAGCATGATCGGCCATATCCAAGACCTGGATTCAAGCATGAAGGTATGGGAGACACTTGAAAGGCTTTATTCAACAAGCACCAAAGCAAGGAAGATCCAACTCAAGAATGAGCTCAACAACCTTAGGAAGAGCTCAGGGAGTAGCATAAATGACTACATACTTAAGGTCAAGGAGTTATCAGATGCATTGGGATCCATTGGAAGCCACGTAGACGATGACGATCTTGTGGCTTATACTCTCAATGGTTTGAGAGATGATGAGAAGTGGAAACCCTTTACCACTTCAGTTTATGTAAGGGATAATCTTCCCGATTTTGAGCAATTGGTTGCTCTCATGGTCACCGAAGAAATGAACATAGGTGGAAGTTCAACTAAAAGCAAAGATGCACAAGTTTTCTATGCAGGTAATCAAAGGGGCAAAGGAAGACAAGGACAAGGAAGGGGCAAAGGAAGGTTTGGAGGAAGGCAAGGCCACTCAAGAAATCAAGGACATGACCAAGGCACCTCATCACAAAGAGGGAGAGGAAGATCAAGAGGAAGAGGAGGACGACATCAACAAAACAGGAATCAAGATGGCGAAGGATGTTACATATGTGGCAAGTTTGGCCACTATGCTAGAGATTGCTACCAAGGAGGAAACCAAAGGAACTATAATCAAGGTTCTTCATACAAAGGCCAAGGTAATTATGCTTCTACAAGTTCAGAAAATGACAATCTCTTGATGATGCACATGAATGGGAATTCAAGCAAAGTAGATAACACTTGGTATATTGATAGTGGATGTAGCAACCATATGAGTTGCAATGCGTCTTGGTTTACTAATCTACATGTTCCCAAAGGTAAAGGACATGTAGAAACAGGTGATGATACAGCCCATGAGATCTCCCATGTTGGAGATGTAGCTTTGGATGACAAGGAGGAAGGAAGATGTCTCAAGGATGTCTTGCATGTACCTACCATCACAAAGAACTTGGTGTCCGTTGGGCAAATGGTTGAAAGAGGCTATCAAGTAAGGTTCAACAAAGGTGGATGCTTTGTGGAGAACCCTAAGCAAGGTTACAAGGTCATAGCAAGAGGAAAGAAGCAAGGGAGACTCTTCACTTTGGAGGTAAATTCTCATTCTACTCAACATGTCTACTTCACATATGGAAACAAGAGGATTTCGGAGTTGGACTTGTGGCACAAGAGGATAGGTCACATCAACATACAAAGAATGAAGGAAATGCAATTCAAGAGGCTGGTTGAAGGTCTTCCCAACTTCCAAGGACAAGGTATGAAGCATTTATGTGAATCTTGTCAACTAGGGAAGCAAGCGAGACTTCCATTCAAGAAGAGTGGCTACATAAGCCAACATCCATTGGAGTTGATACATACAGATGTGTGGGGGCCAACGAAAGAGCAATCCATTGGAGGTAACAAGTACTTTGTCACTTTTATAGATGATTGCACAAGGATGGTTTGGGTTTATTTCATCAAAAACAAATCAGATGTGTTTACATGTTTCAAAGCATTCAAGGCAATGGTAGAGAAGGAAACAGGTACATATATCAAGAAGCTAAGGTCCGATGGAGGGGGAGAATATTTCTCAAATGAGTTTTCTGATTTTTTAATGGATCAAGGCATCAAGAGGCAAGTAACATGCAGGTACACACCCCAACAAAATGGAGTAGCAGAGAGAAAGAATAGATACATTGCCGAGATCGCTAGAGCAATGCTTAATGAGATGAATGTACCTAACATGTTTTGGAGTGATGCAGCAAATACCGCCGTGTATCTAATGAATAGGGCTCCTACCTCAGGGATCCATGGCTTGACACCATATCAAGCCTATTATGGTAAGAAACCTGATCTTTCCCACTTGAAGATATTTGGATGTACTTGTTATGTACATGTGCCAAGTGAATTGAGGCACAAGCTACAACCAAAGGCAGAAAAGTGTGTGTTTCTAGGATATTCAAATGATCATAAAGGTTACAGGTGCTTCAACCCAAATACAAAGGACTTGAGGATATCAAGGGATGTAGCATTTGATGAGCTACTCCCTTGGTATAAGAAGTATGATTGTATGCAGGACTATGAAGAAGAAAAGCATGGACATGATGAAGAACAAATCGACCTAGAGCTAAGCGGCCCAAGGTGTTCCATCAATGAAGATAGTTCAAGCATGAACTCACCATGGAGGGGGAGATCTTCATCAAGCTATGAAGCACAATCAATCAACAAAGGCAAAGCAACATTGGTGGAGTTGGATGAAGAAGGTAATGAAGTTGAAGATGATGAAGGACACATGATGGAGAAAGAAGCCACGTCAAAGAAAGAGATCAAGTTCCCAAGGCAAAGGAGGTTTATTCCTCCAAAAGGTGAAGAAAGAAAGTCTTCTAGAGTTAAGTATCCAACTCAAAGGTTTACTTATGATTCATACATGGCAACACATTATGCATATATGAACAAAGTAGTAGAAGATCATGAGCCCGATTGCTATGAAGATGCAAGCAGGTACACCGAATGGAAAGAGGCAATGCAAGAAGAGATCGACGCACTTGAGGAAAATCAAACATGGACTCTAGTGCCCAAGAAGGAGAACATGAAGGTAATAGGTAATAAGTGGGTGTATAAAGTAAAGAGGAATTCAGATGGATCTATTTCTAGGTTCAAAGCAAGATTGGTGGCCAAGGGTTTTGCACAAACCTATGGAGTGGACTTTGAAGAGACATTCAGCCCCGTGGCAAAGATGAGCACCATTAGGACACTCATTGCAATGGCTGCTAGCAAAGGATGGAAGCTCTTCCAATTGGATATCAAGAATGCCTTTCTCAATGGAGACTTGGAAGAAGAGGTATACATGGAGCAACCACTAGGTTTTGTTCATAAAGAGTTTCCACATCATGTTTGTAGGTTGAAGAAGGCACTTTATGGCCTAAAGCAAGCTCCAAGGGCTTGGAACCAAAGATTGGTGGACTATTTGATCAAATGTGGTTACAATCAATGCAAGGCGGATCCATCTCTCTTCATCAAACAAAGAGGAGAACTTGTGGTCTACATGTGTGTGTATGTAGATGATCTTATCATTACAGGTAATGATACAAAGGGCATTGAGGAGATCAAGGCAAAGCTTGGAAAGGAGTTTAGGATCTCTGATCTTGGAGATCTTAGGTATTTTCTTGGCATTGAAGTTGTATACAAAGAAGAAGGTATTATGCTCATACAAAGGAAGTATATTCTAGACCTACTTGAGAGGTTTGGGATGCTACATTGCAAGCCTATTTCAAATCCCATGGAAGTTAATGTAAAGCTAAGCTCCATTGATGGAGAGCCATTAGAGGATGTAACTTTGTATCGATCTATTGTAGGCTCTTTCAATTATGCCACAATAACCAGGCCTGACATAGCATATGGAGTTGGAGTGTTATCACAATTTATGCATAGTCCAAGGACTACACACTTGCAAGCTGCAAGAAGAATGTTGCGATATCTCAAAGCCACTATAAATGAAGGATTGTTCTACTCATTTGATGATGATATGCAGGTCAAAGCTTATTCCGATGCCGATTGGGCCGGTTCGAAGGAAGATAGAAGGAGTACAAGTGGTTACCTAGTCATGCTAGGTAGCAAGATCATCTCATGGATTTCAAAGAAGCAACCCACGGTGGCATTATCTTCCACCGAGGCTGAGTATAGAGCTTTGGCTCAAGTCACATGTGAGCTAATGTGGATTAAGAAGTTATTTATGGAGCTTAATTTGCAGGTTGACACATATCCAATTTTTTGTGACAACATGAGTAGCATTCATCTAGCATCGAACCCTGTCTATCATGCTAGAACCAAGCATATTGAAGTGCACTATCACTTCATAAGGGAAAAGGTGATATCCAAGGAAGTTTCAGTACATCATATTGGTACTAAGGACCAAGTTGCGGACATGTTTACAAAGGCTTTGGATGGGATGAAGATTTCAAAATTCAAGCAATGCATCAACATGAAGGAGCTTGGATGAGGATGAAGAATTGAAGCTTGAGGGGGAGTGTTAAAAGTCAAGCTTCAAGCTAAAAATTCGTGGGGAATCTTTTATGGACATGTGGAGCAATCAAAGGAAGCCAAAAGCCACGAGATTCCATCAAGAAAAGTCACTCAACCACTCCCCAAGTCATCTCAACTAATTCCTCCAAGTTAGGAGGCTGATTTGGAAAGGTAGTTCCTAGATTTTAGGGGCACACCTCTCACTATAAAAGGAGCATGTATCCCGACTTCTTTTGGGCCATCTTCTTGGAGTTTTAGCTCATGTAAAGTGAGCACTAAGTGCTGGAGTTGTGATAAGCAAGCCCCTTGCTTAAGCAACCCCCTTGCTTGCTTGTTTGTTTTCTTTTAGTAGGCATATCTATGTGTGTGCACAGGCAGTGTTGCAACTCTCTACCCCTGAGTTGTTAGCATTGGTTCTCCCTCATATGGTATCCATTTGATGTAATTCTTGTCTCATTGGATAGCTATAAGAGTCTATTTTATGCTTACAAATTCTCTGGAGCATTCTCTGAGTAAGCTGGGAGCAACATTCATTTTAGTGAAGTTGTGTGATTGATATCTCTCTCTTTGTGTAGGCTCTGTTCGAAATATTTTGCTCTCTGTTGTAAGGGCTGGTTCTCCTTCTCTATGTATCCATTTGCTATGATTTTGGTGTCATTGGGTAGCTATTAGAGTCCTCTAAAGTTGACATAAGTTTGAGATTCATTCTCTTTATAATCTCTGAGAAAAGTTTGCTGGAGTGAAGTGAGGTCTCTGCTTGACTAGCAGTTGTGAGCATTCAACTAGCTCATGTTGTAGACATTGTTTCTCTTTGTGTAAGCATCCATTTCAAGTGAAATTTGTTTTGTTGGAAAGCCCTTGGTGTCTACTACAGGTCTACAAAAGCTCACTGGAGTTCTCTGCATAAGCTCTGAGTAAGAGCATTTTTGGTGTGCAGAGGTCAAAGAAGGATACCTGTGGAGGTCATTCGCGCTTCATCGTTGCTTAGGGGTTGAGATACTTCCCCCATCATAACTTGAAGCGCGTTAACCTTCACGGGAGCATATTCTTCTCCTAAATCTTGAATTTGCATGGAACCATTGGAATTGAGTTCCACCACCTTAAACGGTCCCGCCCATCTTGTCTGTAACTTCCCTGGGAATTTATAATACTTACTATCATAGACTAGTACCAAATCCCCTTCTTGAATCACATAGGTCTTGAGATTCTTGTCATGCCTCTCTTTACGTCTCTTCTGAATAGCTTCCAAACTTTGTTGTGCGATGAGTCTCTTTTCTTCCAGCTTGACCAGTTGTATGTACCTTTCCTTCAATGACTCTTCCTCACCCAACCTGGCTTCGATGGCCACTCTTAATGTCGGAACTTCTTTTTCGATGGGAAAGATGGCTTCCTCGCCATATACTAGGGAGAACGGAGTGCTCTTGGTCGTCACTCGGTAGGATGTTCGATATGCCCACATGGCTTCCAAAAGTCTCTCATCCCAGTCTCTCCTATGCACAGCTACTATCTTTGTCAGAATCTGTTCAAGGATTTTGTTGGTGACCTCCACTTGTCCATTTGCCCTCGGATAATATGGAGTGCTTTTTCTATGTTTGATCTTATATAATTCCATTAGTTCTTCGATCAGTTCGTTGACAAAATGTGTCCCTCTATCACTCACTATCTCCAACGGGCATCCAAATCGAGTGATAATTTGTTCATACAAAAATTTAGCAACATCAACAGCTCGGTCAGTCTTCAGAGCTTTGGCTTCCACCCACTTGGTAACATAGTCAGTACAGACCAAAATATACCTATTAGATCTTCGTCGTGAGGGAGGATCAATAGGCCCCACAAAATCAATTCCCCATTTCTCAAACGGCTTAAGAGCCAGCACCGGCGTGAGAGGAGCAGCATGTGCTAATGTGGGTTTGCCCATTCGTTGGCATTTGTCACATTTCTTACAGTATGTGTGCGAGTCTTTGAACAGCATTGGCCACCAATACCCAGCCAATAAAATCTTTCTTGCCGTCAGTTCACCAGCAAAATGCCCACCGCAAGGTTCGTCATGCAAAGCCCTCAACACTAGGTTTGCTTCTTCTTCCTCGAGACACCTCCGATAAATGCTCTCATGAACAAAATATCGATAGAGTTGCCCCCCAATGATGCTATGGTGCTTTGCCAATGCTAACAGTTTTTGCTTCTCTCTCTTGTTTGCTCCTGGCGGATATTTGGTGGTGCATAAGAAGTTCACCAAGTCGGCATACCAAGGTATTTTAGCTTCAACCTGGAATAGATGTCCATCAGGAGCATCGTCGGGCACACCAGAGATTGGTTCCTCATTAACAATTCGAGATAAATGGTCAGCCAATATATGCGCTTTGCCTGGTCTGGTAACCACTGTGAACTGAAATTCTTGGAGAAGTAGCATCCACCTCATCAATCGCCCTGATAGCTCGGGTTTATTAATGATGTACTTTAGGGCTTCATGATCCACATAAAACGTGAAATGCTTTCCCATCAAGTAATGCTGATACTTGTTCACCGCAAAGATCATCGAGAGACATTCCTTCTCCGTAGTCGTGTAGTTCCTCTCAGTGCTATTCAAATTGCGACTTGCATAGTAAATAGGATGGTCCAACTTCTTTTCGTCGGCTTGGCATAGTACTGCTCCAACCGCAGTATGAGAAGCGTCGGTATGCACATGGAATTCTTTCGTCCAGTCGGGTGCTACCAAGATTGGTGCATTTATGAATCTCTCCTTGATCGAGTTGAATGCAACTTGACACTCTTCAGTCCATTGGTATTGTTGGTCTTTCCTCAAAAGATTCGTCAGTGGTGCCGCTATGGATGCAAAATTTAATATAAATCGTCGATAATAATTCGCATGGCCTAAGAATCCTCTGAGTTGTCGCAAATTTTGCGGAGGTGGAAGTTGTCCAATTTTTTCCACTTTGTCCTCGTCAACCACAATCCCTTTTTCGGAAATAACATGTCCCAAAAGCAATCCTCTTCGTACTCCAAATGTACACTTTTCAGGATTCAATGCGATGCCTTTTTCAATGCTTCTTCTTAAAATTGCTTCGATCCTCTCCATCATGTTTTCATCGTCGCCTCTGATTGCAAAATCATCGAGAAATATCTCCATCCAATCCTGCAGGTAGTCTTGATATGCAGCTATCATTGCTCTCTGGAATGTGGCCGGTGCATTGCATAATCCAAATGGCATCACACGATATGCGTACGTACCCCATTCTGTCGTGAAAGTAGTTTTTGATTGATCCTCTTCATGGATTTTGATCTGGTTGTACCCACTGAAACCATCCAAGAATGAGTACAATTTATGGCCAGCCACTCTATCCAAGATTTGATCAGTAAATGGCAAGGGAAAGTGATCCTTCTTCGTGCGCTCGTTCAACTTTCGATAATCTATGCAAATACGGATTTTCTTATTTTTCTTCGGAACAACTACAATTGGTGATACCCATTCGCTGGATGCGATGGGATATATGAATCCTGCTTCCAATAATTTGGTCAATTCCAGCTTGATCAATTCCGAGTAGACTGGATTTGTCCGCCTAAGTCGTTGACATATTGGTCGTGTACCTTCTTCCAAGTCTATACAATGTTGGCAGATTCGGGGATCAATTCCTCTCAAATCACTGTATGACCATGCAAAGGCCTTGCTGAAATTTTTGAGTGCCAATTTAATGCAATCTCGTACTTCATCTGGTAGCTCTGCCCCCACACTCAGGAACTTTTCTGGAAAAACTTCCCATTTTTCCAACTGAGCTTCTCGCGAATATTCCTTATTCCTTGATGAAGTTGTGATTGGAATGTGCTCTCCAATCACGCGTGCATGGTTAGCCAGTAAATCATTATTTTGTTCTTTTTCAACCGCACCCAATTTCTTAAGCTCAGCTTTTGCAATGGCTTCCGATACTTTAGTCTTACTCTTCGCTTCTTTTTCCGATTCTCGACTTCTCTTTAGAATCTCTGCTTCTAGCATTCTAACTCTTTCTCGCAACTGTTGCACCTCTATCGTCGGAGCTAACTCTAGTTTCAACTCTTCTCTTGAAGTTCCCTTCTCCAGGGATTGAGTAAATTTATTTTCCTTTGCGTCTATACTCAACATGTAGCACTCAAATTCTCTTGTGTGCGTCAACCATCCTAGCAACTCCTGATCGGAATCGTCGTTATAGAGCAGTGGATTTTGATACTCTCCCATCTTTGTGTCTTGATTCTTAAAGAGCTGCAAGTTGAACCCGTCTTGAAGCAGATTCTTGTAGTTGTCTGTGTTCAAGGAAAACCTAGCTCGTGCAATCTTGTGGTTTGCTTTCTCCTTCTCTTTCTTTTCCATCTCATTGACTATTATTGTCTTCTTCTTGTTGATCGAGCGTGGGGATACTTGTATTTGAATCCGATCAGACTTTGGCCCTATTGAAATAAAACCTGTGCGCCAGTCATGCACACATTCGGCTTGCACCAGCCATGGCCGTCCAAGTAGGATCGAGAAGGTAGCCTCTGAGGTCCTTGGTCTTACTATCAGATAATCAAACTTAAACTCTAGACCACCCACAACTGTGCTTACATTCTTCAAAAGGCCCGTAGGCTTCACTTGTGTTTGATCCGCCATTCTCAAAGACATCGGTGTCTCTTCCATGTGGTTAAGGCCCAAAGCTTTCATCATGAACTCAGTCATAAGGTTGACTGCGGCTCCACTATCTAACTGAGCGCCGGGGACTACATATCCTTTAATCTCGACCGTCACAGCTGGAGCATTCGAATCAATTTGCGTCGTAATACTTTGAATGATTCCTTGGACATCCTTATCTTGTCTATTTTTATCTCGAGCTTTCCTCGGCTTCTTAATATATTCGTTGTAGAATTGTTTCCTATAAACAGGTGAGCATTTCAGCAATGTGCCAATGTCCAGCGTGACTTCCGTGTCCGCAAGCAACTTTACGATATCTACTTCCTCCGAACTTTGTCTTTCCTTTCTAATCTTAGGAGCTTTCAATCTTTCAGGGAATGGTGCTATGCCCGGCACAAACTCCTTGGTCACTGGTGGAAGAATCTCAACCTCTTCCCCATCCTCAAACTCTTGCTGCTCAACAAGTCCTCCAACTTGGTTTTCTGCCTCTTCGTGTTCAGCTATCTTCTCTTGACTCCCTTCTTCACCTTCGCCTCTTGGATTCTTCTTCGAATATTCTTGAGTCCTTGTGACTACTGCCACAGTTGGATCTTTGTGTGGTTTCTTGGCCTCGTACGCATCCACAAAGTGCATTGACGAGCTAGAGCCTTCTTGAGGGTTCGGTGTCTTGAACACTACTCCGATCGTAGGAACGTGCTCTTGAGCTCTTGATGTGGAATGCATCTAAGTATCAACATAGTTCGAGGACCCTATTGGTCCTTTTTCTTTGCCGGCGGCAGCCCTTCGTTTTGGACAATCTTCATCAAAGTGGACCTCTCCACTACAGTACCTACATAGTGGGGTGTAATCAATTGGTTTCTTTTCGTTTGGACATCTAGATTGAGTATGGCCAAAGCCATGGCATCTCCAGCACTGGATTGGACCATCTCTTCTTTGATCACGCGCGGCTCCTCTTGGATAGTCTCCTCCTTGACCCTGAGCACCATATCCATAAGTCGGTCTATTTTCCCAACGAGATGTAGGTGGTACACTTTGAGCGGGCAGTCCCGTGTAAGGTCTTTCTCTTGTATCTCCTGATTTCATGGTCCTCTCTTCATAGGCTCTCTTGTTGTAACATCGGTCCTCTGTGTGATTTGTTCTTCCGCAAAAAGTGCAATGCATCCTAGGTGGCGATCTATCTGTGAATACTCTCGAGACTGTAGGGCATTCTGAAGCCAAATGGCCGTAACCATGGCACTTTCCACACCATGTATTTGATCGAAACACTTGATTCGGGTTTGTTGTGACCTCTGGTTTTACTGTGTATGTCTCTTGAGTTATTGTGGCAGCTTTTATAGCTTGCGTGACCAACTCCAATATTCGTTCTTCAGTTAGCGCAGGTTTTACCTCGACTGGCGTGCTAGTGGCGGCTACAAAAGCTGGAGTCGTCAATGCGGGACTTCCTTGGCCCGGATCCTTCATCGGTATGTTTCCTGGGCCTCCCATAGGCTCGTATAAGAGCTCCATCTTCCTTTGTTGGCATAATTGTACTTCCTCCCACAGCCTCGCTTGTTCCTTAGCATCCATTAAAGTTGCAGGTCTTGTCAGGCTGATATGCTGCTGTGCCGTAGGATCTCGCAATCCCGAAATGAATCTTCGTTTCAATGTCTCATTGTTCGGGGCATTCGCGCCCATCTTTCTTACCAATGTTTCCATTCTCTGAATGTAGTTATCGATGCTCTCATTGACTCCTTGTCGCAAGTAATCCATTTGTTGGGCCAATCTATCTTGGAAGCCTTGTCGTCGAAACTTTGCCAAGAAGGCTTCCTTGAGCATTTGATAAGTTCCACGCTCTTGTGGTGTCAGATTCCCATACCAATTGGCTGCCTCATCACGGAGGATAGCCGGAAAAATTCTCAACCTCTGATCCTGGTCAACTACGTCATTCGCCTCACAGGTAACCTCAAACAATTGGATAAAACTATCCGGATCTTCGTCCCAAGTACCTGAAAACTTGGTGAAGTCCCCCAAGTGAACCGAAATCCGCTGAGCCATTTCGAACAGAGGTGTGATGTCGATATCACTTCGATCCCAAAAGTTTAATGCACGTGGCCTCAGGATCCCTCCTTCAAACTTCCGTACTTGACTCGCGACTCTCCTACGGGAGTACACGTTTTTGACTGATTTCTTTGAGCCAATCGAGGTCCACTCACCGGGCGGTTCCCACCTTCTCCTTTCTCTTTCAAGGGCTCTTCTCTGAGCACGTTCCTCTCTTTGCGTTTGTGTTGCTCCTGACGATGAGCTTCCCTCGCTCATGTACTAGATCTTGGGTCCGCAAGCTCGGCCAACCTGTGGCGCTAGGCGAACCTATGGCACTCTCTTATAGAGACGTACCAAGCGAATTCCCGGCAAACGCACCAAAATGAAAGGCTCTTGAGCCCAAGGAAAAGATGATTACACGAGACTTTATTTTTGTTCAAACCCCTCGGAATCGGTCTATTTGGATGTGTATTTATCCATTCCAAACAAGAAGTGTCTTCATCAAGCAAACTAACTGAGTTGAGTTCTGTATAGTGCTCACGTGTACTCAAAGCACTTCCATCTACAAAGGATTCAAGAAGAGGACGGTCGGGTCCACTCGAGTTCCTTCTTCATGCATAGGCTATATGACATTATCCTCTAAATGTTGCGTGGAGTGTATCAGAATCTTTTGAGATTCCTTGCCGCGAGAGACAACATCTTGAAAAAATTTAACCTCGGGGATGCACCCGAATCATGGAGTAGATCATAAAAGAAATCAGCAGAGCGGCATGACTCAACACCACGAACAATGTCACTGTACTTTCAAGATCTGTCCTTTTTTATCCCTCTCCCGGCACATCTTTTATACATGGTTTCCACAGCATCCGAAGGTCAGCTCTTCTTTCCAGCTCAAGCCCATGATGACCTTCCAAAAGCAGTCAACTATGCACTCATAATGCTTCTCAGCTGGACTCAAACCATACTTTTGCACCATTATATCCAGCCACCAATAAGTTTCATTGAGAAGACCTCTTCCTGCATGATGCATCTATATTCGCTCTTCAACATACTAATTTAGTATCAAGGAGAGCAAAAAATTTACTCCAATTGTCTGCATATAGCGGTACATTCACGATATGGATTTTCTCAATAATGAACTTCCCACCTCGCACCCTGGCTGATGAGTAGTGGGATTAACAAGTTTGACTGTAATTGTCATCACTAGGGTTAAAAATAGTGTTGTTTGTGCCACCACTATACAATAATGTGGGCACTCATTTTCTCATGATGGGACCTCATCTCCTCATCCTCGCACCACCCGCGATTTGTTTGGGCTAGCTGAAAAGCTTCATGCAATATATTATTCAGAAGGTATTGTTGAAGCACCTAGAGGCAATGCTTCTTTTGCCTTTTGTTGGAAAATGTCTGAAAGCTCCCCATAGATGCAAGCAGCCACTCCTTGTCTTCTACGTTCCCTCAGATACACCATTTCATTTACCTCTGCTACCTAATGCAAAATGGATTTGGAGTCAGTCCTATGCATTCACCCTTTATTGCAGATGTGCTGATGTCCAATGCTTGCCAATGTACTTCCCACAAAACAGTCTATCTCCATTTTTTAGCGTACAAAACCTACATCGTTCTTTGTTTGTAGACGGGGACGTCTTATGCTTTCGTTCCCTGCTATCATAAGACTGGTCAGATCACATGATTTTGCGCTACAATCTAGACCCGCTTATCAGTGAAGTCGATCTTCCTTTATCCTTTCAAGAAACAAAACAAAAGCTCTCATGTGCTCTTATTAGGGAGCCAAAAAAACCTCCTCTGAACCTCGGCAAGCAGATATCGCAAAAACCCTCTCATCAAAATACTCCCATCTGCTTATAATCACCCCCAAAGATCATCTCCTGCACGATTACCCTTACACTTCTCTATAAACAATTCCCTTCAGCGAGGCCTTGGTTAGAGCATGTATCCCACCTATAAGCTATAATTTCTTGGCAAGAACCCATCCATCATGCCTATCGATTCCATCTATAGGACACAAAATTATCCAAGCGGCTCTGGATGAAAAGTCTGCATATCATCATGTATTTCCTTCTGCACTACCCCCAAGACTCTCTCTCCCCGTGTGCACTGCTCTAATGGATACCCTTGAGCTTCCCCCAGCCTTAAACGCCAAAAACATTATCCCTTCAACAGATATATCCATCTGTATGGGCACATCAAAGCCTGCAAAAGCAACAGCTTGCCTCCTCTGCGTCAAATCAATCACAAGAGATAGGCTCACAGAGAGGAATGATCAAATAGAAGGATGCGGTAAGAAATGCGTGATGAATCACATCATTGGGAGAGCATAAAGTTGCGCAAAGGCATCAAATCACAAGAAAAAAACAAGGTATTAACGAGCAAAAGAACTCAGAAATATTTGTGATGCTGGTTCAGTCGGGGTCGGATACATTCGCTGTTTAGACACTCATGGTGATAGGGCCATACATAGATGACAGTTATTCACGTTACCAAAGTGGAAGAGAACCATCTGAGAGATCATTTTACCATATGGCAAACGAGAGGAAGACGACGACAGCAATTACCGTAGACATATCAGTTCAGCCAACATTTGATTTCCTCCTCCGTAGAGTTATCTCCTTCGGTCGACCCTTGCAGTCTTGTACATCTTGGGGCACCCCCATCCTTCTGTTCCTCCAGCCAGAACAGCAACGGGAATAGAGCAGACTCCTCCCAGCGCACAGGGCGAAGAACCAGAAAAGAAAAAAGACCCCCTTCACAGCCCCCGAAACCTCAGCAGCCTCCGTTGGCCATCTACACCTTGAACACCAGCAGCATCCTCCCCGTCGACGGTAGCTCCTGCCCAGATATTCAAGCTATGTCCTCCTCCCTCTCTATTTTCCTCCCCGTCCTGAAGATAATCGCACAGGACCCAAAAAAAACATCCCCCCAAAGCTGAGCGAGAGCCTCCCTTTGTTGCCGCCCCTGGTCGTGTGTAACAAAAAGCGCCCCCCCCCCCTGTGTGCCTGTACAGATCCAAACAAAAAAAAAGAAACTTCCCCCTTTTCTGTTTCGCTTGTCAGAGCCAAAAACGGGTTTGCCCTCCACCTCAATAAATGGGAAAATGGCAAAAAAAACCACCTTTTTCTTTCCCTTGTTGCTGTTATCCGTGATCGACCCCCAATCCGCCTCCGAATCTGCCTATCTACCTGCATATCCACGCAGAATACCCCCCACAAAATTGAAGACGTTCTGTGGGCCAAAGTGAAGAAGGAACCCTCTACCAGCAGAACCCGCTTCCTCCTTTTTGATGGAGACCTCCCACACCTATATCTCACGAAACCCCCCATTGGTGTCCTGCTCCTCGAAAAAGATCCCCACATGCATGGCCTTCATGAGGTCATTATATCCTAGATCTGGAAAAAAAGCATCGGTTCAGGATTTGAGAAGCTGACTCTTCTGTCCGGCTGTTCAAATTTTTCTTTTTTTACATAAAGGAAGTTCGGCAATAGCCTACTCTCCCGGACTTGAATTAAATTAAGAAACAAAGGTACAATAGAAGGGGACTAGAGCCCACGGGACCCCCCAAATCCCACAAAGCAGGGGTCCCTTTTGCCAAGGATCCACAAATTTTTCTTTATAGTAAGCAAGGCAGCATCTTTAATGTCTTGGTTTCCATATCTCGGATGTTTCTTTTCATCATCCCACAGATAGCCCAACATTTCTAGTTCAGCAGATTTTTAAAGAAGGCCTAATCAAATCGAACATCTTGGTATCTTCAACATCCAGACCAATAATTTCAATCAATTCCCTATCTGAAGTTATACCCAATGCACGAAGCAAAACCACTGCATTTATCTCAGGTCTGAAAAAAAAGATCCGAGCAACCACATTAGGCTTCTTTTCTGGTGCATCAATGAATCCCCCTTCTTTCTCAACATCATACTTGAAGCTCACTATCACGTTTGAAATCCTTGATGTCATTTCCTATTTGCCAAAGGATATCTTGCATGAAAACCTTTACCATTACGTAAGGACGTGCAAATAAGCCTTCTGGACTTCTCCTCTTGTGTTATCAAGACCTTCTCAGAACCCTTGATGATAAAATATCCTCCAACATCAAAAGCACAATGGCCTTTTTCAAGTGAAACCTTTTCTCCACATCCCTGCAATCAATATCTCTGCATGCTTCTTATCAATTATCAAATTCATTCTGCAATACCTGAAATCAAACAAATTTCCTGCCAAATAAAACCACATTAGAGCATAAAAATCAACCATTTTCGGAGCTAACAATGACCTTAATCAGAAAGGTTATAGGTTATACAACCCAAGCAATAAAGGGTTCATTGTAAGTAGAGATGTTGTTTTTTATGAAAACAAATCTTGGTTTGAAGATGATTGCAAGAAAATTAAACTTCCATATGACCTAGAGGAAGACTTTCCAACATTGTCAAAGAGGAATGAGCTTACACTTGAAGCATCAAGTGACTCTGATGATGACCAGAAGAATCCAAGAAGGGAACTCAATTCTTGGAACTCCAAAGGCAAAACCAAAGTGCAGGAGTTGAGAGATGTGGCAGAATCATCTCAACAAACTATGAAGAGGGTCTACTAGGGAGAAAAGGAAGCCAGAAAGGTATGGTTATGACACTTCTTTGGTCACTAAGCATTTGATTTAATTAATAGCACATGATACAAATTGAGAAGAACAATCTTCATATGAAGAAGACAGAATGGAGAGATGACATGGAAGAAGAGATAGAAGCTCTACAAGAAAATTAGACTTGGGAATTGGTTCCCAAGAACACCATCTATGAAGATCATTGGCTCAAGGTGGATATACAAGATTAAGAAGAATTCTGATGGCCCAATCAATAGGTACATATCAAGACTTGTAGCCAAAGGGTTTGCATAAACCCAAGGTATTGATTATGAAGAGACATTCTCAACTATGGTAAAAATGCCTACAATTGGAATACTCATGAGTGTAGCATCTTCCAAGAATTGGTATATATATCAAATGGATGTTAAAAATGATTTTCTAAATGATTGGATTTTAGAGGAGGCGTACATGGCTCAACCTCCTGGTTTTGAAGTTCAATCATATCCAGAATATGTATGCAGGTTAAGGAAAGCCTTGTATGGCTTAAAGCAAGCTCCTAGAGCTTGGAATCATAGACTTATCATGTACTTGCAGGATAAAGGATTTATGGTAAGCAAGGTAGATCCTTCCCTCTTTATCAAGAGGAACCACTCAGAGGTCAAGCACTCTTTATCAAGAGGAACCATGCAGAGGTCATATACCTTTGTGTATATGTGGATGATATAATCATTACAAGAAGTGATGCAGATGGAATCAGAAGGATCAAGGCTCAAATGAAGGAAGAGTTCAAGATCAATGATCTTGGCCTACTCACATACTTCCTAGGTTTGGAAGTGGTATATATAGAGAAAGGTATGTTCCTAACTCAGAGGAAGTACATTGAAGATATGCTCACTAAGTTCAAGATGGAAAATACAAAGGTTGCAGGTACACCCATGGAGGTAAATAAGAAGCCAAGTGCTCATGAAGGTGATTTAATTGAATATGTGACTAGTTAGCAAAGCTTAGTTGGGAGCTTGAACTATGCTACTTTAACTAGAGTAGATATCTGCTATGGAGTTAGTGTGCTAAGTCAATTCATGCACACTCCAATGAAGTCTCACATGGAAGCAGCCAATGGAATTTAGAAGTACTTGAAGGGCACAATCAATGGAGGATTATACTACCCTTATACATCTGATATAAATGTCAAACTAATTTTTGATGCAGATTGGGATGGCTCTAAAGATGATAGGAGAAGCACATCAGGTTATCTTACTTTTGCATGTACAAAGTTGATTTCATGGTCTTCCAAGAAGCTACCCATAGTTTCTCTTTCATCAACTGAAGCTGAATACAAAGGACTTGCAGATGCTAATCAAGAAGCTATGTGGATTAGGACTCTATATTCAGATTTGAGGTTAAATACTTCAACTCCAAATATATTTGGAGACAACATTAGCTCATTACATCTTGCTGCTAACCCTATCTATCATGCCAAGACTAAGAATATAGAAGGTCACTACCTTTATGTCAGAGAAAAGATCATGAGGAAGGAGATACAACTATCATATGTATCTACACATCAACAATGTGCAGATATGATGAAAAAAGCATTGGATGGAAGCAAATTGAATAGGTTCAAATCAATGATTTGATTACATGAAATCATGAATACAGGACTTAAGACTCAAGCCCTTAGGCTTGAAGGGGAGTGGTTGGTACAATTAAAAAGCCTAGGTAAATTATTTAGGATTACACATTAGCTCATGTACCTCACATGAAGGACCACATATGAACACCTACTTGTTAATCTAGATGTATTTACTTTGGATAAATGTAAAAGCAAAAAGAATAAGGAATATCATGAAGTTAGGGACCTAAAACCATGACTCATGTGGTAGGAATAATCAATTCAAATCACCCCTAAAGTGTAGGATCACTTTTAGGTGAGGGAAAATTCAAATTCAAACTAAAATAATGAGTATAAATAGACATGTTCTTAGTCATGAGGTAAATGAGTCATTCTGAGAGGCTTTGAGCTATGTCAATGAGCACAAATTGAGATCACCTCATATAAGAGTAGGCCACTACACTTCCCTTGTATCATACATTCATTAGCATATACATTTTGATACATTTCTTCAAGTATATCTATGTCTACTGTTCTCTGTTACATCTTCATCATTACAATGATATTGTGAAAGTGATTTCCCTATGTGTGCTCACTCATTTACAATAATTTTACTTGGATTAGTTAGATTGAAGTGTCTATTACTTGCATGTAAATTTTCATCAACGTTGGTCCAGAGAATCTCAAGATATGAATCATAGAAGGTGACTGTGTGTGCACACCTTCTAGATCTCGAAAACTCAGGATGATCGACTTGACTTGTTAGATTCATTTCTCAATGTAGGATATATCTAAATTGTTGAGATAACTTGCTTTAGTTAGCTATGTACTCCAGTTAGATGTGTGCAAAATCTCTTTGTTCAATTCATACCAAGCTATGAGCTTTGAGCAAAACACTGAGCACTTCTATTCCCAAAATAGAAGGTTTCCTCAAAATTCCTTGTATATGCAACACCCAGCTCATCTCTAGAGCATACCAATCCATCTCCTCATAGTTCAGCTAGAAATGCATTGAAATTAGAAGACACATATTCCCCCTCTTGATCAAAATGGAGCATGCCCATTTTACATTCTGGCAGAGTTTTAGCCAAAACTAGAAACATTTTGAAACACATAAACACTTCAGACTTTGCTTTCAATGGATATACCCATGCATGCCTGGAAAGTCATCAATGAAAGATAGTTCCCAAAACAAGGTGTTTGCATAGGACCACAAGCATCACTATGAACAAGATGCAATTTTTGAGTAGCTCGTACTGAACCATCTTTTGGGAAGGAGGAATGCTGCATTTTGCCCAAAATACAACCTTCAATGACATATGCATAATGGACAAGTTCTGCCTAGACTGATCTTCTTGCAATAGAACAGAGACTAACTCTTCAAATGTTAATGCATTTGGATTTCCTTCCATCATCAATCAAAAAGCAAAACTCTGATATGAATCTAGAAGACCATTCAAAAAATTCTACACAAGTGAACTGTCAATAAAGTCTTCATCAGCAGAAATCAAATGCTCCTTCAAATCTTTGATCTTAACAAAAAAATGTCCATAAAATCTCCTTCATTCATGTGCTCACTCTCCAATTGTTTTCAGAGCTAAGAAACATGAGCCTCATTCCTTGCGTGGTATAAAGTGGTACATGTATCCCAAGCATCCTTTGTTGTTTTGCGAGAGTGAATGTGAGGAATAATGGCATGTTTGATAGACAAGGCTATCAATGCATGTGCCAGAGCATCTCTACCATCCTAATGAATTTGCTCTATATTAAGTGTAGTAGGAACTGTGACAGGAACATAATCTAGAAGAATATCACCATTTTCAACACCATATGCATCACCTTCAACAACTGTGTTTGCAGGTGTAATAGGAATTTTGTCAACACCATGCACAATATTCCACAGTCCTTTTGCAACTAATACATGACGGATCATATAAGCCCATAATGGGTAATTGGTACCATCCAACTTATCCTCAATAACCAACATATGGAATACATCATTGGTTTCAACCATGGCCACTAACCAAAATACCTTGATGCAAAAAAATGGCTATATCTCAAAAAGTTCAACACAACTACTCTATCAAGTTTAGCTAAACCTGTAGTAGACTTTGATGCACTTATATTGGTGAACCAAAACATGTATATATCTTTGGCATAGGTGCTGCGATAGTGCATTTAGAGGCCCAAATGAGCTGAGATCATAATTTTGACACCACATAGCAAAGATGTTTTGAACTCCTAATCACCTTGAGTATGCTCACCAATTTAGTGTGATTCTAGGACTGTGAACGGAGGGGTGTCGACAACACCCTAGATGAAGCGTCGACCTACTCTGATACCAATTATTGGAGTTTGAGGTCTATGGAAGCATGCAAACAACACAAGGAAGAAGAAGAAGAAGCTTGGAGCAAAACACACAATATTGAACATATTACCATGAGAATGTACAAAGATAAGTGAGCCATTAGTCTTATAGGCATATATACGAGCAGGGGGTAAAAGACCTCCCAAAGATGGAAAAAAGTGCCCTGACAGTCTTAGTGTGTTCACACACATCACTAGCTAATTATATCAACACTAATTGATGGCTCCTTGGTACATTAAAGTAAGGGTTGAATTGCACCTTCAACAAAAACAACACCACAGCTAACTTGAATGTGCTGAGTCCATGGATGATACAAATGATATCCTTTTCTTTTAGAATTTTACCCAACAAAAATACATTTTTATTGCTTAATCATCCAATTTTTTGTTTTTTTGTTCAGGGATGAATGCATATACTAGACAAGCAAAAACGTTTAGATGAATGGCAGATGGCATGAGACCATGCTAAGCCTCATATCAAGTTATACACTACAATGCTTTAGTGGGACATCTATCAAGTACATATGCAGCACACATACATCCTTAAGCCAAAAGATATGTGGTAAAGCATGACTTTTGATCATACACCTCAGCGTTTCCATGAGAAAACTACTCTTCCTCTTAGCAACTCCATTTTTTTGAGGTGTATACAACACTATATATTGATGTTTTATCCCACACTCATCCAGAAATGCATTAAAATTAGAAGATATATAGCCCCCCCTCCCCAATCAGAATGGAGGGTGCCCAGTTTACATGGGGATAGACTTTTAGCCTTCACAAAAAAGTTGTTTAATCACATAATCACTTCAGCCTTTGCTTTCAATAGATAGATCCATGCATTTCTAGAAAAGTCATCAATGAAAGTCACAAAGTATAGGCGATTCCCAAATCAAGGTGTCTGCATAGGACCACAAAGATCACTATAGACAAGTTCTAATTGATGTGCACCTCTAATTAAACCATCTTTTGGGAAGGAAGAATGATGCATTTTGCCCAAATAAAAACCTTCACAGACATGTTTAGAAGGTGCCTCAAGTTTGGGTAGAGAGGCAACCGTTTCAAATTTTTGCAAGAAAAGCAAACTAGTGAAAAATGAGATGACCAAATCATGCATGCCAAAGCTTCGCATCTAAGATATCCTAAGAATAATGAATTGCACATGCTGAATCATTCTCCAATTTTGCATAATCTATGAGCTTCTATTGCCCTCAATATAAAATGCCAAAAGTGATGATAACATCACCATTCAAGAGATCATGAATTGTACATTTATCATCAACAAATTTTATAATCAAGGAGCTATTGATTAATGTTGAAATTGATGACAAATTTATCTTGATCCTTGGCACATATAGGGAATCTGACAATGTGAAAGAACTACCATCAACAATAGTTCGAATGATCTTTCCATCTCCCATGGTAGGATAACAGGAGTTGTTAGAACATGTGATAATATTAGGAGCAAGCCGAAGTGAAGTGAAAAAGTGTGCGACAAAGTAATATGTCTAGCTGCACCACTATCATAAGTACCAAACATCCAAGTCTACTATAGACATATATTACTCATGAGAAGATCGATGATAGCTACACTCAGTATTAAATGCCTATTCTTCATTCCAAACAAGATTAGCGGACACTATTTTACATGTAGAACCCATGCAACAATCATTCCAACCTCTTCCTTCTTTGCTTCCTTTGCAGCTAGTTTAGCACAACCCCTTATGACATGATTAACCTTACAGTACATGTAAAACTATTTGTGCTTTTCTATCTTCATGTGATCTTTGTCTTCCTTCTTTGATAGTGCAACATTAGTGAATTTCTACCTTCTAGTAAATGAATTGCATTTACCTTTGCCCTTTTGACCAGCTAAGAAAGCTTGATCTACAACACACATAGTTGACATGTTCTACCTAGTCTGATCTTGCTGTAGCAAAACAGATAATAACTCTTTAAAGCTTAAGGCATTTGGATTGGCTTTCATCATAAACCAAAGAGTAGAAGAAAAACTCTAATATGAACCTAGAAGATCATTAAGAACAGTCTACACAAGTGAACTATCTAGCAAGATTTCATCATAAAAAAGCTATTACTCTTTCAAATCCTTAATCCTTGTCGAAAAAATGTCCATTGGATCTCATTCATTCATTTGCTCACCCTCCAACCATCGAGGCAAGCAACATGAGCCTCATTTCTTGCCTGATATTATGTTGTAAGAGTATTCAGAGCATCTTTTGCTATCTTACAAGGGTGAATGTGAGGGATAATGGCACATTTGATAGACAAAGTCATCAATGCATGTGCCTATGCATCTTTGCCATCCTAGTGAAGTTTCTTTACAGTAGATGCAACAAGAACTGCAACACAACTAGGAAATTGAAGATGGCTTTTTCTATCAATATATGATATGTACGCCCATAATGCATAATTAGTACCATCCAAAGTATCATAATAGCCAACATATGGAATACATCATTGCTTTTAGCCATGGAGAGTGACTAAATACCACGATGCAAATAATTGACCATAGAAATTCCCAATTAAACTGTGATAGACCTATAGCAAACTTTGAGGCGCTTGCATTGGCGAACCTTACATGTTTGCCACAAAAGGAAAAATCAACTACATAATCACTACAATAGTGCATTCAGAGGCTAAAATGATCTCAAATCAAAATTATGATGCTACAAGTATGATCACCAATTTTCATGAAATTCTAAACTATGATTTGACTATGATTTGAGGGGTGTTGATGATGCCTTAGAGAAAGTGGGTACCTACTCTGATACCAATTCTTGGAGTTTGAGGTCCATGGATGCACACAAACAACACAGGGAAGAAAGAAGAAGCTTGAAGAACATCATAATACAAAATGTATGACCGAGCAAATGTACAAAGATAAGTAACACATTAGGGTTATAGGTGTATATACACTCGAGGGAAAACAATTCCTAACAAGGGAAAAAAGTGCCTTGGGGGTACTAAGTGTGTTTACACTATCACTATAGGAGTTAAACGTCTATGAAAGGACGCGAACAACACAAGGAAGAAGAAGAAGCTTGGAGCACAACACACAATGTTGAATGAATTACCACTAGAATGTACAAAGATAAGTAACCGATTAGGGCTATAGGCATATATACAAGGCAAGGGAAAAAAAACCTCCTAAGGAGGGAAAAACGTGCCCCAGTGGTCCTAGTGTGTTGGCACACATCACTACCTAAATATGTCAACAAATGGGAGTGATGCGGTGAACAAGGAGCTAGCACTCATGTATAAGGAAGTGCTAAGCTATGTGGAATCAATCCACAAAAGGAAGTATGCCCAAAGCTTTGCTGAAAGCTTCAAACTTCTCCCTAGGCAGAGCCTTCATGAAAAGGTTTGCAATATTCTCTTGCATGGGCACATATGCCAAGCTGATTTCTCCAACAGAGAATCTCTCCGTGACATAATGATAGTGCACCTCAACGTGCTTAGTGCAAGCATGGAACACAGGGTTCCTCGCAACTTCGAATGTGCTCTGACTATCAATGAAGATGGTGGTGGTGACCATTAGTCATACGGCATGTAGGTGCAAAGGTCTCATCAAAATCGATGCCTCTTTCTTGCACATAACCTTTTGCAACAAGCCTAGCCTTATACCTGTCCAGTGTTCCATCAGGCTTACACTTCAGTTTGTATACCCACTTAGTGCCAATGGCCTTCTTTTCAAGAGGCAAGTCACATAAGGACCAAGTACCATTTTTCATGATAGCATCATATTTAGATTGCATTGTAGCCATCCAATGTTCATAATTCTGTGCTTCATCAAACGAAACAGGTTCAATCTCATCACAGAGACTAGAGACAGCCATAGCATAGCAATTTGATGCAAAAGAGGCACTATGAGAGCTTGATTGAGTACAATATAACAAAGGTGCATCTAAATTGCTATCACACAAAGCTTGCACTAGCCATTTTTGCATAGTTTGTGCCTGCTCAATATCAGTTCTCTCATCAACAAGTGCATCATGTAAATCTGCATCAGAAATGGAATGATCTGCATCATCACATGAAACCTGTAAACACTGAGAAGTTGCATCATTAGGACCAACACTAGACTGTCCACCTGTAAAAAGAGGCAACAAAGTATCATACATGTTTTTAGAGCTAACATATGTCTCCTTAGTACATGAAAGTAAGGGCTGAATAGCATCTTCCACAAAAACAACATCATGGCGAACCAGAATGCGTTTAGTCTTCGGATGATACGGACTATAGCCTTTGCTTTCAGAACTATACCGAAAAATACATTTCATTGCTTTATCATCCAATTTTATGCAATGTTGTTCAGGTACCAATGCATATGCAAAACAACCAAAAACATGCAGATGAGCAACATATGGCTTAGGACCATGCCAAGCCTCATATGGAGTGATAGACTACAACACTTTAGTGGGACACCCGTTAAGTACATATGCTGCACACATAACAACCACAAGCCACAAACTATGTGGTAAAGTGTTTGTTGTTACCCTTTGGAGTTGTCCTCTCCAATCATTTTAGCATAAAGGATCAACTACACATCTTTAAATTGTCAATCCAGGAAGTATGCAAAGACCACAACCCCTTCTAAGTTAATGGAATCCAAGAATAAGAGGAAAATGACTGTTTTTTTGAGAAATTGTGAAGATGAAGAGAAATTTGTAGGTTTTTGATTAACTTGAGCTACACTACATCATTTTCAGTATTTCTTGTGCCTAAAGTGTGTTATTTTCTCAGCAGATCACAATTATGAAGTCAAATCTCAAAAATGATACCTGTGACCCTCAGACGAGACAATCCCGATTTTGTGAAATTTGATAATTTCCATCTACAGCTCTATTCTTCAACACTTTCTCACTCAATACTCTAAGAATCACCTCTCTTCATACACATTAACCAGAAATACACAACTGAAGCTTGCAAATTCCATGGATCACACATAGAATAGACTCAACAAATCAAAGAAAATCACATGAAAGTAGAAAACATGATTTCTTCCAGGAGAGCTCTTCATATTACTTGGATAGCAAAAATAATACAACCAACCCTCTCAAAATAGAGGAAATTATCTTTTATACATTTTCAAGTGTCCCTTTTCACACTTGAATTTTGGTCCTTTTCCCTTCTAATCTAAAAATATGCTATCAAAGAGCTTCCAAAAATTCTAGAAAAAATATATATGATTCTAATTTATATGAGGAAAACTCTTCCTCATTTTTACATCATTTGCATAAATATTTTCTATAATTTTTTGATATTTTACAAATATTTCTCTTCAAAAAATGCTTCTTCTAACATTCTTCCCCTCCTAGACTTTTTGGCTCCTGACAAAAAATATTCTTGCTGATATATAATGAGTGCTTCCTTCACTTCTTCTTTCTTTGATACACCTGTGACAGTAGATCATGACTTTTTCTCTCTGTGATGATCAAATTATTCACCATTTCAAATAATGCTTTTCTCCACTGTACCGCTGCCTCTGGTTTATCTATCACATTTTTCTTTAGGTATTCTGTATATGCTGCTTCATAGGCTGTGAGTCTGGACTTTGTAACAACTAATAGATTTTTTGAAAATTTCTGATTCTCTTTCAAAAAATCCATAATCAAAAGCATCCTCAAAAATATGAAGAAAATGACTACCCAAAAATACTGTTCTGCTATAATAGGCCATTAAACAGATTCTATCGGGAGTTTCACTTAAATAAAAAAGTAAGGCATCAGTTGGTGAATTGAAACCAATGTAGTTGAGAGTTCTAAGATCTATATCTGTAAACGTTTCTATACATGCTAGTATGAGTTGCATTACTCTGATTATTAATATACAAGCTAGATCATTGACATCTTTATATGTAGATATGACAGACTTTGGTGTATCAACCATATATTTCTTTGTTGGCCATGTTCCTGCTTTAGGTCCTGCTATCTTTGGAAAGTTCAACCATTTTGCTGGAATCTGTCCTGCATTTCTTCTTTCCCAAAACACAGTCCATTCCCTTCTTCTTGCTACTGGACAATAGGCTGGATTTATCTTTAACTGAATAGGTGCCTCTTTCCAGATTTTCCTGCATTCTTTGTTAGCATCTAACCACCTGTTCCTCCATTTAGGATTGGCTTTTTCAAATAATTCCTTAGTTACATTGATATCCTCTTCATATTCCAGATACTTGTTTGATGACAATCCTACCCTTGCAAGCTGGTAATTTTTAATGCTTTCAAAAATCATGCAAAAAGGTATACCTAGACCATCTGTTGCCCAATGGTGTTGGTCTGGATTTATTCCTTTGTTGAGGGCAAAATTCACAATTTGTTCTTCATATTCATTATGCATTTTTCTGATAAATTCCATTCTAGATTCTCTATCTGTTAAAAGCTTCTGACCAAACTCATCTGAGTACTCCTCAACTGCTGCTTTGTTTTCTTGTTCATCAAAATGTTGAGTTCTGTTATCATCTCCTCCTTCATATTCTTCTGCTTGTGTAGTCTCTACCTGCTCTTCAACCTGGCTTTGTGGATTTTCCAATTTTTTCTGTAGCTCCTCCACCATCAATATTAAGCTTCTATTATGAGATGTCCACAACTCTCTTTCTGATTTCCACTCACTTCTTTCTTTTTCTATACTCAACTGCCAATCACTTCTCTCTTTTGCTATATCCAAATGTAGTTTATTATAACCTCTCATTGAGCTGGCAGCATGTACACTGGCTTGCTTTTCCAATTCCTTGGTTTCCTTCAGTTCTACTTGTAGCCTCAGAATTTCTTTGTTCAATTCCTCCCTCTCATCCTGTGTTACTTGTACAATCTTGCTCTCTTCTTTTATTTGACCTTCTTCCATTAATAACCTGTTTATTTCTTCATTTGCTTTGACCATAATCTGATATGAGCTTTAAAGTGTTCTATATCTTCCTTCTATTTTCTTTAGGTCCATTTCTATTTGGGTGCTATATTCTATCTGTTTTGCACATTTCTCTTCAAGAAATAGAATTTTGTTTTGTTGTTGCACTTCCAGCTCTTCTAATGAGATTATTCTTTTGGTCAAATCCTCATTTCTTTCCTATACAATATTCAGCTCTTCCTCTAATTGTTCCTTTTCTTTCTTTTGCTCATTAATGATTCTACTACCTTTCACAAACTTTGATTCAGCCACCATTCCTGATATGATCATGTTTCTACTAGATGGTCTGAACTGCTCTATGTTGCTCATGATAATTTTACAAGCAGACCTGATATCTTTAGGTATCCTTTCTAATCTAGCTTCTAACTCTACTTGCTTTACTTCTATCTCCTTTTCTTCTTTGCAATCATTCTCTTCTTCATCTTCTTCCTCATATTCTATGACCTGGTTCTTTTGCTCTTCATAGCCCTTTTCTGCTTTCATTTCTTCTTTGCCTACAACCTCTTCCTCATACTCCAGTGTCTGATCCTCTTCCTTCTCATGATATGATATTTCTTTTATTATCTCCATCTCTTCTGCCTTGTTTTCCTCCATTTCCTGTTGTTTCTCTTCAATGATCTGTTCTTCCTTTTCCTGTACTTTATTACCCTGAGTTAAGGTTGAATCAATCTCCACAGAGAGCTTTATCTGATCATTGATTATCTGCTCCTTTTGTTCCTCCTCTTGCTCATCTATGTCCATAAAATCCAAGTCTACTTCTTTTTCTTGATCTTCTGTAGTTGTGAACTCCTCATTATGATTTAGGTCATAAAGTATATCTTCTATGCTTTGGTTTATTTCTTTTTCTGTATTCCCTTCTTTCACCTCTTTGGAATTCATCTTTTCTAATACCTCCTCAGTTTCCTTAATTTGATCTTTGTCTTCTTTCTTGTGAATGGAATCGTGTTTTTCACGATTTTGTGGATAAAATCGTGTTTTTCACGATTCTGTGGATAGAATCGTGTTTTACCACAATTTTGTGGATAGAATCGTGTTTTACCACGATTCTGTGGATAGAATCGTGTTTTACCACGATTTTGTGGATAGGGTTGTGATTTTCACGATTCTGTGAAGGGGATTGTGATTTTCACGATTCTGTGAAGGGGATTGTGATTTTCACGATTTTGTGAAGGGGATCATGACTTTCACGATTCTGTGAAGGGGATCGTGATTTTCATGATTCTGTGAAGGGGATCGTGATTTTCACGATTCTGTGAAGGGAATCGTGATTTTCACGATTCTGTTCCCAGACAATCATGATTGCTCACAATCGTAAAAAAAACTTTTTTCTTATGAAAATCGTATTCTGGGAATTGCAATTTTGTGTTTCATTCAGAGGATCATGATTTTGTGTTTGATTATCGAGTTCCCCAGCAACGACGCCAAAAAATGTTTATTGTTACCCTTTGGAGTTGTGGTCTCCAATCATTTTAGCATAAAGGATCAACTACACATCTTTAAATTGTCAATCTGGGAAGTATGCAAAGACCACAACCCCTTCTAAGTTAATGGAATCCAAGAATAAGAGGAAAATGATTGTTTTCTGAGAAATTGTGAAGATGAAGAGAAATTTCTAGGGTTTTGATTATCTTGAGCTATACTACATCATTTTCAGTATTTCTTGTGCCTAAAGTGTGTTATTTTCTCAGAAGATCACAATTATGAAGTCAAATCTCAAAAATGATACCTATAACCCTCAGACAAGACAATCACGATTCTCTGAAATTTGATAATTTCCATCTACAACTCTATTCTTCAGCACTTTCTCACTCAATACTCTAAGAATCACCTCTCTTCATACACATTAATCAGAAATATACAATTGAAGCTTGCAAATTACATGGATCACACATAGAATAGACTCAACAAATCAAAGAAAATCACATGAAAGTAGAAAACAGGATTTCTTGCAGGAGAGCTCTTCATATTACTTGGATAACAAAAATAATACAACCAACCCTCTCAAAATAGAGGAAATTATCTTTTATACATTTTGAAGTGTCCCTTTTCACACTTGAATTTTGGTCATTTTCCCTTCTAATCTAAAAATATGCTATCAAAGAGCTTCCAAAAATTCTAGAAAAAATATATATGATTCTAATTTATATGAGGAAGACTCTTCCTCATTTTTACATCATTTGCATAAATATTTTCTACAATTGTTTGATATTTTACAAATATTTCTCTTCAAAAAATGCTTCTTCTAACATAAAGCATGACTCTTGACCATACACCTCGCCATCTCCATGAGTGACCTGTTCTTTCGTTCAACAACTCCATTTTTTTGTGGTGTATACGACATTGTACATTGATGTTTTATCCCACGTTTAGCTAGAAAATGCATTATCCCCCCCTCGGTTAGAACGGAGGGTGCCTATTTTACATGCTGACAGATTTTCACCCAAAACCAAAAACTTTTTGAAGCACATAAATACTTCGGACTTTTCTTTCAATGGATATACCCATGCATACCTAGAAAAATCATCAATGAAAGTCGGGAAGTAAAGATAGTTTCCAAAAGAGGGTGTCTGCATAGGACGACATAGATCACTGTGAACAAGCTGTAATTTCTGTGTAACTTGAATAGAATCATCTTTTGGGAACGAGGAACACTACATTTTGCCCAAAATACAGCCTTCATAAACATGTTTACCAGGTGCCTCAAGTTTGGGCAAAGAGGACACCATTTCAGATTTTTGCAGGGGTAGCAAGCTAGCAAAATTCAGATGACCAAAGCGTGCATGCCAAAGCTTTGCATCTGACATAGCCTGAGAATCATGTACTACAATGCTGAATCATTCATAGATTTTTCATAATCTATGAGCTTATACAACCCACGAGATAAGATGCCAGAAGCAATAATCACATCGCCATTTGATAGATCATGAACTATACATATGTCATCAACAAATTTCACAACCAAGACAATCTTGGCTAAAGCTGCAACTAATAACAAATTCTTCTTGATTCGTGGCATAAATAAAGCATCTGACAATGTAAAAGAACTACCATCAGTAGTAGTTAGAATGATCTTACCAACTCCCATAACAGGATAAGAGGAGTTGTTGGCACATGTAATAGTATTCCCTGTAGGGGCAGGCTCGAGTGAAGAGAAGAAATTGTCTTGCGAGGTAATATGTTTGGTCACCCCACTATCAAAGTACCAAACATCTGAGTCTACCACAGACATGCACTGTCCATGAGAACATGGGTCAAAACTGCAAACAGTAGAAAATGCCCATTCTTCATCCTAAAGAAGATTAGCTGATTTTGTTTGCGGTGTAGAGGCCTCTACAACAACCATTCTAGCCTCTTTCTTCTTTGCCTCTTTAGCAACCAGTTTTAGACAATTCTTAATGACATGATCATTTTCTTTACAATATTTACAAAACAATCTCTGTTTTTATAATTTCTTCTCATCTTTGTCTTCCTTCTTCAATTGTGCAGAATTAGCATATTTCTACTTACTAGTAGAAGAGCTCCCTTTTCCTTTGCCCTTCTGACTAGCTAGGAAAGCTTGATCTGTGACATGCATAATAGACCTGTTCTGCCTGGCCTGATCTTCCTACAACAGAAAAAAAACTAGCTCTTCAGATGTTAAGGCATTTTGATTGCCTTTCAACATCAAACGAAGAGTAGAATCAAAACTCTGATATGAGTTGGGAAGACCATTTAGAACAGTCTGCACAAGTGAACTCTTAGGAAGGACTTCATCAGTAGAAATCAATTGTTCCTTCAAATCCTTGATCTTTGTCATAAAACTATCCATAGAATCATCTTCATTCATGTCCTCACTCTCCAACTGTTTTTGGAGGTAAGCAACACAAGCCTCATTCCTAGCTTGGTACAATGTGGTAAGTGTATCCCAAGCATCCTTAGCTACTTTGCAAGAGTTAATGTGAGGGATAATGGCACGTTTGACAGACAAGGCTATCAATGCATGTGTGTGAGCATCTCTGCCATCCACACTAATTTGCTCTACAGTAGGTGCAACAAAAATGCAACACGAATAGGAATTTGCAGAATATCACCATCTTCGACTCCATCTACATGAGCTTCAATACCTTTATTTACACTACCTGTATTCACAGGTGTAATAGGGTATCTTTCGACACCCTACAAAATATTCCATAGTTCTTTGGTGACCAATACATGGTGCATCATATAAGCCCACAATGGGTAATTCATACCATCCAACTTATCCTCAACAACAAACATATGAAATACATCACTACTTTCAGCCATGGCCATTGACTAAAATACCTTGATGCAAAAAAATGATTGTATCTAAAAAAGTTGAATAGAACTACCCAAACGAGTTTGCTAGACCTGTAGGAGACTTTGAGTTGCTTATATTGGCAAACCAAAACCTGTATATATCTTTGGCACAAAAAGAAAAAATAGCTTGCACAAGCATTGCGATAGTGCATTCAGAGGCTGAAATGAGCTCACCAAATTTGATCTCTGAAATACCTTGAGTTTGCTCACCAAATTTCGTGCAATTCTGAGACTATAACACGAAAGGTGTCGACAATGCCCTAGATGAAGCGACGACCTTCTCCGATACCAATTGTTGGAGTTAGATGTCTGCGGAAGCACATGAACATCACAAGGAAGAAGAAGAAGTTTGGAGCTCAACACACAATATTGAATGAATTACCACTAGAATGTACAAAGATAAGTAACCTGTTATGGCTATATGCATATAAACAAGCCGGGGAAAAAAACCTCCTAAAGAGGGAAAAAAGTGCCCCGACGGTCCTAATGTGTTCACAGACGTCACTACCTAAATATATCAACAATCAGTACCAAAATACATCAACAAAACTCACAATCTCTCTCTCATTCTTGGGAAGGATAACTGACGAGTGCTTATGAAGCCCACACTTCCACCCTCTCCACCCCCTCTCTTGGATGAGGAATAGAACAAATATGTCCTTTATATATACACATGGAATTCCCTGATTTCTCTGCTATATGGGATAAATCCCTCCTCTCTCAGAGCTCACGTGAATGATCATCTTCCTAGGACTTCAAAAGTGGATTGCTAATTATATATAAATCCATTTTATTTTGAATCTTTAGTGTTTGGAGAAGAATCTGAAATATATTTCACGATATAATCTTCCATATATGTAACAGGAGTTGTGGTTCATGGCATGGGACAAAGAAATTTGGTGAGAAGCCTCTTGAAGTAGTTTGTTTAGCTTGCAAATTGACCCTCCTACCATTTTTCTCATTCTACCTACCTACACCTACACCCCAACTTCATAGAGCCATAGATTTGTGCGAGAGAATGGATTGGAGCAGTCTTAGTCTTGAATTTAAAGTTTATCTTCCAAGCTTTGCTTAGAAGTGAAAGAATCTATCATTTGGATGAGATTTATAAGGTCAAAGAAAGATATGCAACACTTCATAAAGAACTAATTGAGCTCTCTCTCAGACCTCATTTTGGAGCTTTTAAGGCCTATTCAGGAAAAATGGGAATTACACAAGATTTTGAGACAATTCTTTATGTCCCATGTTTTACTTTTTCACTCATTTACACACTAGAACATGTTATTATCTCTTGATTGGAGTATATTAAATTGACAATTTATTACTATGGATAATTATATTGTAAATTGGGTATCAAGGTTGGGCTCAAACTTAAGAAGTTAACATAGTAAGTAATATAAATGGGACCTGAATAATTCCCAAATATCTTGAATAGGCCTTTTTTGGTGTCCAATTTCACTTTCCTCACTTGGATTGGTGTCATGGACATGATGTATAGGTGTTGGAGTACCTTTTCATGATAGCAAAGATTGGAAAGAACTTAAAGATTGCTCAATTTTTCTTTTCTTTTTGAGCATTTGGTAGTTGTTTTTAGAGTCATTTTCATAGGTTTTTGGTGGCAAGGACCTTGTCGGGCTAATCAAACATTTTGAATTTTCTTTTTGGCTGAGAGAGAAACCAAAATCATATCCTTATGACATCAAAGATCATTTCAACACTGCTTTGAATACCTTGGACAATATTAGGTAAGTGCTCTTATGATATTTCTCTCTCTTTTGTTATATAAAGTTTACTTCTAGCTTCATATTAGATCTATAATCTATATAGTTGGGGGAGATAAATATGGAAATTGAGGTTCAAGGGTAATTAGAACATACTTCCCCATGTAAAGACCAAAAACCATAGGGATATGAACAAAGGATGGGACATGTTAATCAAGAAAAAGAGGATTCTTACATTCAGCATGATGATGATTTTGTGACTCACAAACAATTCAATGAGCTCAAAGAACAAACCCTTGGGCATAGAGACATTCATTGGTAGCATCAACTCTCTAATACAACAACTCAAGTCTCAAGTGGTATCTTTAGAGACACTAGTTACCTCTTTCGAGGAAGGAAACAGAAATTCCTACTCTTGATACATCTAAGATGGGTAGGAAGGATACTCTCCAACCTACCAAACACAAGGGAGAAACCTCTTGGGAGACTTCCCTCTTGAAATACATCAAATCACAAACCTTTATGGTGGATGATTGAGAAAGAAATGAGGATGCAATCTACACTTTTTTGAAAAAGTGGAATGACTTGCATAAACTAAAGGGCATCCCACCTGAGTATCACGTGCTTGAAGCAAGTCTCTCACTTGGCCCACAATCTTGTAAGTGGTGGATGAGTCTCAAGGAGATGAGCGGAATCAATTCGAAACTCTTTTCTTGAAAGAGTTTCTTCTTAAGAATGAGAAAGAGAGGAATTGGGATGAATGGGACATGATTACACATAGGGGTAGACCTTTATTAGTCTACATATCCCACTATAGAGAGATCATTTTGAAGCTTAAAGGGCTTGATGGTTTTCAAAAGACTAGGGGGTTTCTAAGAGGATTGCATAAGGCCATAAAGAGAAGTAAGGAGAAATACACTAAAAACATTTGAGGAGGCAATGAAATATGAATAGATATATGAGGACCATAACCCTCCTCAATATATGCCTATGGAGAGAGATTACCCCCCTTAAACCTACCACTATTTTCAAGAAAAAGATAATAATGGGCAAAAACAATTTTGTCATAAAGAAACAAAGACCACAAGGACCCATCTTACCTATGAAACAATATGAAAGGGACAACAGAGAAAACTTGTGCTTTAGATGCTTGTCTCCTAATCATGTAGAATGGAAGTGTCCACCTCATAAGGGGGAAGAGAAGAAGAGAGGACCAAGGACTAGTACGGCCCCTGATAAGGGCCTATTGTTTGACTCAATCATTGTGGTAACTGCAATTTGGACCACATGACTTGATTAAGCTTCATGGTAGTGTTTACAAGACCAAGGTGATAGTCACACTAGATAACTTTCCACCCATAATATCATAGACTATCCCACCCAAGTGCACATAAATACATCCTATCTATGATGCATGGTGAGGATAAGAGGATAAAGGATACTATGGTGTCCAATGTGGAAGTCTAGATACAAGGATACATAGATCATGTGGACTTTCAAATAATGAACATGGAGAGGATGAACCTTGTGTTAGGTAGAGAGTGGCTATGGGGATTGGAAGATGTTGGTGCAAACAAGCCTTAACACTTGGACTTGTTTTGTGTCTTGAAGACTCAACATGAAGATTGCACAAAGATCACTTAGCTTTGGATATCAACATTGAAGTTTATTGCAAAAGTTTGGATTACTTCATTTCAAGAAAGAGCACAGGAACACATGCCTATGCTTAGTTACTTATTACTTTATGTAAAGGACAAAGTGACTTCTTGTAATTGTACCTACCTTCAAAAGTCGTGGAATTTGAAAGGTATGAATGGAGAGAATATCTCCATGAGATTAGTTGAGAGATTTGAGGGAGCCTACATTTGAATTTTGAAATTCAAATTCCTTCAAAACATCTATAAAAGTCAATGTAAAAGTCGCGGGTGTGATTACACTCTTCCCGAGGCTAATCCAAGCATATTTGTGAGAGTGTGAGAGCTACTACCTAGCCTACACTTCTGAGTACCATTGGGCATCATTCTACATGCCAATGGGAATGTACATTTGATAGTATCAATACATATACTCATAGTTTTTACTCTGTGTTTTCTCTGAGTGACTACCTCCAAGTCTGTCAACTTCAACAGAGCATATCTCAAGATCTACTGAACCAAATTTGATGATCAAGGGCTCATTGGAACCAGCTCAAAGCATTCTACAACACTACAAAGTTTCAAGTCAATCTATTCAGCCAATTGGGAGAAATCGCTGTCGAAGTGATCACTGGTATATTTCTGTGTGATTCCTAAAAAGTCGGGGGTGTCCCTGATTTTGCTAAACATCATGCTCAGTGTATAGTTTATCATTTGGAGTGATTTAACTTGCTAATGGTAGCTTGTTAAGTTAATTTAATACTCCCAGAAGGAATTAGACCAATTGTAAGTGTGCTGGACACACTGAGCTTAGGACTGAGCAGGTGTCATTACAGGAATAGCAAGTTTTTGGACTTATGAAGGTTCAAACTTATCTGTTTTGATTTGATCATTTCTCAATCACTTTGTAAAGCACATATATAGTTTCTTGGTATCATTTGGAAGCTCAAGGAGTCTCCTAACCATATCTGAAGAAAAGAAAGGGCAGGTGTGAAGCAGGTCTAGCAGCACCACCTTGATCTTCTGATTGTACCCAGCCATCACAATCAAACAGTGGTATCAGAGCAAACAAGGTAATCATGGGTGATGGTTTCCCTTCCTTTATTGACAAATTGGATAGGAATAACTACCAGGCATGGTCATTAAGAATGAAGACTTATCTACAAGGGAGAAGCTTGTATGGATACATATCAGGAGATGAGGAGTTGCCCTCATTCAAAACCAGAGGCCTACCTACAAAGGATGAGCATGAGAGACTTAATCAATGGTGTGCTAAAGATGCTTTAGCAAGGTCATATCTTCTAAACTCTATCTCTGATTTCCTTCTACCTCATGTTAGGAACTGTAAGACTTCCCAAGAGACTTGGGAGACCTTGTCAACATACTTCTCATCAAGCACAAGGGCCAGAAAGAATCAGCTATGGATTGAGTTTACAACTCTTAGGAAGCAATCAAAACAATGTGTTTCAGATTTTGTCACCAAAGTCAAAGATATAGCAGATCAACTTGCAAGTGTTGGAGAAGAGATTGAAGAAGAGCAAATTGTTAGACAAGTGATCAATGGACTCAAAGCAGATGACAAGTGGGAGAGCTTTACCACTGCAATGGACTTGTACATGGACATTCAAGCACCTGATCTAACAACTCTGATTGGACAACTCTTTACACATGAAGCCAAGATCACAAAGAATGGAGAGCAATCAAAAGGTAACAATCCCTCTGCCCTATATACAGATAAGAAGTCTAAAGATAAGGGTAAAAGCAAGAAGGTTGATGATGAAGGATCCACCTCCCAAGCAAACTATGCAGGGAGAGGTAGATCATCTAGAGGTAGGGGCAGAGGAGGTAAGTCAGGTAGGGGGAGACCCTATAATCAATCTCCATGCAATATTTGTGGCTTGTCTAATCATACTACAGATGAATGCTACAAAAACTACAAGAACCAAAGAGGAAGAGGTCACCAAAGAGGAGGATACTCCCAAGGCAGAGGCAGGTTCAATCAATCTCAAGGCTACCATGGCTACAACAATAACTACAACAACAATTACAACAATAGCTACAATCACAATGGCAATTATCAAGGAGGATATAGGAACAGAAAGGATTACAACAATTATGCAGAGGATCAAGATGATTCCTTGTTGATTATGAACATGACATCTAAATCAGGTATCAATGATGATCATTTGTTCTATATTGATTCAGGTTGCTCTAACCATGTAGCTGGGAATGTTGCCTTACTCTCTGATTTGGAAGAACCTAAAGGCAAGCACCAAGTGCAGACAGGTGATGACACTAAACACTCAGTGGTTAAAGTAGGTAATGTCAAAACAAGTGATGGTAATCAGAATTTGCTAAGCAGAGTATTGTATGTTCCAACAATCACCAAGAATCTGATGAGTGTAGGTCAGATTGTTGAAAAAGGTCTACAGGTCAGGTTCACTCAACATGGTGCATTTGTGGAGGATCCAAGACATGGATTCAGAAGGATAGCCAAGGGAGAGAAGTCAGGTAGACTATTTACCTTTGAACTTGAGGATACTAAAAATATTGCCTTGTACAACTATAGGGACCAAACCCTATCAGAATTGGAGATGTGGCACAAGAGATTGGGTCACATTGGAGAGAGAACCATAAAGCAGATGAGCAGAGATCAATGTGTGCTTGGGATACCTAATGTATCCAAGCAACACATGATATACAAGTGTGGGGCTTGTCAATTTGGTAAGTCACACAGGTTGCCATATACCAAGAAAGGATTTATGCATGAAGACTACTTGGAATTGGTGCATACAGATGTGTGGGGACCAAGCAAGGAGCCATCCATATCTGGATCAAGGTACTATGTATCTTTTATAGATGATTATAGCAGATGGACTGTCTTGTACTTCATGAAACATAAAGATGAAGTATTTAATTGCTTCAAAAGGTATCTTGCATTAGTAGAGAATCAAACAGGTAGACATTTGAAGAGGTTAAGGTCTGATGGTGGTGGAGAATACTTCTCCAATGATTTTGAAGAGTTCTTGCAGGAAAGAGGCATCAAGAGGGAGATTACCACAAGGTACTCACCTGAACAAAATGGGGTAGCTGAAAGAAGAAATAGACTCATTGTGGAGACAGCTAGGTCTATGCTTAATGAGAAGAAACTACCAAATTATCTTTGGGCAGAGAGTGTATCTACTGCCACATACTTAATCAACAGGTTGCCATCAAAGACACTTGATGGAATGACACCCTATGAGGCTTGGCATGGTAAGAGACCATCTCTGGATCATTGCAAGATCTTTGGGTGTGTTGCATATGTGCATATTCCCTCACAGGTAAGGGGAAAGCTAGACCCTAAGGCTGAGAAGTGTATCTTTATTGGTTATGATTTGAATCAGAAAGGATACAGGTTCTATAACCCCTCAAACAAAGGCTTCAAGGTAAGCAGAGATGTCATCTTTGATGAAAATGATTCATGGTATGATAATGAGTGCAGGAAAGTGAGTTTACCTTATGATATGGAAGAAGACTTTCCAAAGCTTGTCAGGCAAGAACCAACTCAGAATGAGGACACAAGCTCAGATGATGAAGACACCATCAACATTGAAGAGTTCAAAGCTTGGAAATCAAAAGGGAAGATGAAGATGAAGCAACTTGAAGACAATCCAGAATCCTCAACTCAAGCTATGAGGAGATCTTCAAGGGAAAAGAAGAAACCTATTAGGTATGGATATGATACTTCACTTGTAACCAAGCACTCTGTATATCTTGCAAAGGATATCTTAAGTGAAGAACCAGGTACATTTGAGGAAGCTATTACTAAACCAGAATGGAAGGAAGCAATGGATGAAGAAATGGAGGCTCTCAAGGAGAGTGATACTTGGGACTTGGTACCCAAGAAGGACTCCATGAAGGTCATAGGATCCAGATGGATCTACAAACTCAAAAGGAACTCAGATGGTACAATAAGCAGGTACAAAGCTAGGTTGGTAGCCAAGGGTTTTGCACAAACCCAAGGCATTGATTATGAGGAGACATTTTCTCCTGTGGCAAAGATGCCAACTATCAGAATTATGGTGAGTGTAGCTGCATCCAAAAATTGGAACATGTACCAATTGGATGTGAAGAATGCATTCTTGAATGGATGGATATCTGAAGAGGTCTACATGTCACAACCACCTGGCTATGAAGATCCCAATAAGGTAAATCATGTTTGCAAATTGAAGAAAGCTCTGTATGGATTGAAGCAGGCACCTAGAGCATGGAACTATAGGTTGACAACCTATCTCTTGGATCAAGGATTTGTGATGAGTAAAGCAGATACTTCATTGTTTATAAAGAAGAACAATTCAGAGGTAATATACTTGTGTGTCTATGTTGATGACATCATTATTACAGGAAATGATGTTCAAGGAATTAGACACATCAAAGGTCAAATGATGAAGGAATTCAAGATCAATGATCTTGGATTATTGAAGTACTTCCTAGGACTTGAATTGGTCTACACAAATTCAGGTATATACATTACTCAGAAGAAGTACATTCAGGACATGGTCAAGAAGTTTAACTTGCAGGAAGCTAAAGTCTCAAACATTCCTATGGAGGTCAACCACAAACTCAGTGCACATGAAGGAGAAGAACTCAAGGATATTACAGGTTACCAAAGTTTGGTAGGTAGTCTTAATTATGCTACCTTAACTAGGATTGATATCTCATATGGTGTTAGTGTACTTAGCCAATTTATGCATAAGCCAAGAGTACCACATTTGGAGGCAGCCAAGAAGATAGTAAAGTACCTAAAGGGAACACAAAATCATGGTTTGTATTATCCATATTCATCAGACATTGATATCAAGGTATACTCAGATGCAGATTGGGCAGGTTGCAAGGATGACAGGAGGAGTACATCTGGTTACATATGCTTTGCAGGTGATAAACCAATTTCTTGGTCATCCAAGAAACAACCCACAGTGGCTCTATCATCTACTGAGGCAGAGTACAGAGGGCTAGCCAATGCCACTCAAGAATCAATATGGTTGAAGTTACTCTATTCAGAATTGGGCCTATACACAAGGCCACCTATCATATTTGGTGATAACACAAGTTCACTTCATTTAGCTGCTAATCCTGTGTATCATGCTAGGACAAAACACATAGAGGTTCATTACCACTATGTGAGGGAGAAACTACTTAGCAAAGAAATCCAATTGTCATATGTATCCACTAATATTCAATGTGCAGATTTGCTTACAAAAGCTTTGGATGGGAGCAAGTTATGCAGGTTTAAATCCATGATTGGATTACAGGATATTATTGAAGACTAAAGATGAAGACTCAAGCAAGTGTTTGGCTTGAGGGGGAGCTGTTGGTGCAAACAAGCCTTAACACTTGGACTTGTTTTGTGTCTTGAAGACTCAACATGAAGATTGCACAAAGATCACTTAGCTTTGGATATCAACATTGAAGTTTATTGCAAAAGTTTGGATTACTTCATTTCAAGAAAGAGCACAGGAACACATGCCTATGCTTAGTTACTTATTACTTTATGTAAAGGACAAAGTGACTTCTTGTAATTGTACCTACCTTCAAAAGTCGTGGAATTTGAAAGGTATGAATGGAGAGAATATCTCCATGAGATTAGTTGAGAGATTTGAGGGAGCCTACATTTGAATTTTGAAATTCAAATTCCTTCAAAACATCTATAAAAGTCAATGTAAAAGTCGCGGGTGTGATTACACTCTTCCCGAGGCTAATCCAAGCATATTTGTGAGAGTGTGAGAGCTACTACCTAGCCTACACTTCTGAGTACCATTGGGCATCATTCTACATGCCAATGGGAATGTACATTTGATAGTATCAATACATATACTCATAGTTTTTACTCTGTGTTTTCTCTGAGTGACTACCTCCAAGTCTGTCAACTTCAACAGAGCATATCTCAAGATCTACTGAACCAAATTTGATGATCAAGGGCTCATTGGAACCAGCTCAAAGCATTCTACAACACTACAAAGTTTCAAGTCAATCTATTCAGCCAATTGGGAGAAATCGCTGTCGAAGTGATCACTGGTATATTTCTGTGTGATTCCTAAAAAGTCGGGGGTGTCCCTGATTTTGCTAAACATCATGCTCAGTGTATAGTTTATCATTTGGAGTGATTTAACTTGCTAATGGTAGCTTGTTAAGTTAATTTAATACTCCCAGAAGGAATTAGACCAATTGTAAGTGTGCTGGACACACTGAGCTTAGGACTGAGCAGGTGTCATTACAGGAATAGCAAGTTTTTGGACTTATGAAGGTTCAAACTTATCTGTTTTGATTTGATAATTTCTCAATCACTTTGTAAAGCACATATATAGTTTCTTGGTATCATTTGGAAGCTCAAGGAGTCTCCTAACCATATCTGAAGAAAAGAAAGGGCAGGTGTGAAGCAGGTCTAGCAGCACCACCTTGATCTTCTGATTGTACCCAGCCATCACAATCAAACAGAAGACACACTTAAATACAATTATCAAAATAACACTCTTGAATTTATGAAGAATGGAAGTAGATTTTGTGTTTAGAGAGAGAGAGAGAGAGAGAGAGAGAGAGAGAGAGAGAGAGAGAGAGAGAGAGAGAGAGAGAGAGAGAGCGAGAGAGAGAGATCTACCTAGTGCACTTCTCATCTCATCTTTAGAGTTAGATAGTTTGTTTCATTCTCAATATGTACAATAGAATAGATCTTTTTATTGTATACTCATGATTTTCAGCATTGTATAGGCACCTCATTTGATGTCTATTTTCATGATAGTGATGTAACTAAGGATATGACTTTCCATTATTCATCTTTGCAAGTGTTTAGTTAAATAATTTAAGGGTTTAATGTTTGCCTTTAAAGATGCTTTTCCCACTAATCTCCCTAGAGGGCTACCACCAGAGAGAGGGGACATTGACCGTGCCATTGATGTCATTACTAACAATAACCTATTTTTAAGCCACCTTGTAGGTTTAGTGTATCTTAGCATCAAACGGTAGAGAAGCTTAGGACTCTTTAGAAAAAGGCTTCATTAGACTTGGTAACTCACCTTGGACAACACCAATGCTCGTACTCAAAAGGAAAGATGGCTTTATGAGAATTTGCATACATTGAAGAGCATTAAATGAGGCAATGATAAAAACGAGTTTCTAGTGCCTAGGTTGGAAGACCTAATTGATTAATTACATAAGCTAAGTACTTCACCAAGCTTGATCTTAGGTTAAGATATCATCATATCAAAATTATTGGAGTTCGAGGCCTGTAGAAGCACGTGAACAACACAAGGAAGAAGAAGAAGCTTTGGAGCACAACACATAATACTGAGTGTATTACCACTAGAATGTACAAGGGAAAAAAACCTCCTAAAGAGGGAAAAAAGTGCCCCGGTGGTCCTAGCATGTTCACACACATCACTACCTAAATATATCAACAAATCCCCCTTGGAAGTGATGCGGTGAACAAGGAGCTAGGACTCATGTATAAGGAAGTGCCAAGCTATGTGGAATCAATCCACAAAAGGAAGTAAGCCCAAAGTTTTGCGAAAAGCTTCAAACTTCTCCCTAGGCAGAGCCTTCGTGAAATGGTCTACAATGTTCTCCTGCATGGGCACATATGCCAAGCTGATTTCGCAAGCAAAGAACCTCTCCCTGACATAATGATAATGCACCTCAATGTGCTTAGTGCAAGCATGGAACACAAGGTTCCTCACAACTGCCAATGTGCTTTGACTGTCACTCAAAATGGTGGTGGCAGAAGACTGACCAACACCCAAATCAGCCATAAGGTGTCTAAGCCACACACACTCAACAGTTGCTGTGAAAGCTGCCCTATACTCAGCTTGACAATTGGAAGTGGCCAAAGTAGGTTGCTTCTTTCTCAACCAAGATATACATGAGCTACCAAGCATGAAGCAAAATCCACTAGTGGAGAAACGAGTGTCATAGCAACTAGCCCAGTCAGAGTGAGAAAAAGCATGTAATTCTGGCAGGAGTGACCCTCCCTTGAGATAAAACAATCCAAGTAGCCAGGTACCACTCAAGTAGCGAAAGATGCACTTAACCACTTGCCAATGCTTGACACTTGGGCAATGCATAAATGTGCTCATTTGTGAGACAACAAACTGAATATCTAGCCATGTAATGCATAAGTAAATCAAGCATCCAATAGCCATTTGATAGAGAAAAGCATCAAATGCATCTCCAACATCATGAAGACTCAATCATAAACCTGTCTCCATAGGAGTGGCACTAGGTTTGTAGTCTTCAAGGCCAGAATGCTACAATAAATCATCAATATATTTTTGTTTGATAGAAAACTATTCCACCATCAACTTGCATAAAGTCAATGCCCAAATAATGATGCAAATGCCTCAAATCTGAGATCTCAAATGAGGCATGCAAATCAACCTTAAAATCAGCAATGTGTTTCTCATGAGGACTAGTGAGCAGTATGCCATCAACATCGACAACAATGATCAAAAGCACATCATTTTCATGCTTAACATATAAGGTGCTTTCAATTGGAGTGTTCTCAAAACCATGCAATCAGATAGGCATGTATCTTTTCATAGCAACCACGTGGTGTTTGCTTAAAACCATATAATGCATTCTTCAACTTGCACACTTTGTTTTCATGCCCTTTTTGCACAAAGCCATGGGGCTAAAAAACATACACTCTTCATGCAAATCAGCATTCAAAAATGTAGTTTTAATGTCCAATTGATATACATTCCAACCATGATGAGCTGCAAGTGCATAGATGCTATGAACAGTAGTCATTCAGCATGTAGGAGCAAAGGTCACGTCAAAATCAATGCCTCTTTCTTGAGCATAACCCTTTGCAACAAGCCTAGCCTTATACATGTCAATTGCTCCATCAGGCTTACGCTTCAACTTGTATACCCACTTAGTGCCAATGGCCTTCTTGCTAGGAGGCAAGTCACATAAAGACCAGGTACCATTTTTCATGATAGCATCATATTTTGATTGCATGGAAGCCATCAAATTTTCATAATTTTTTGCTTCATCAAATGAAAGAGGCTCATTCTCATCACTGAGACTAGAGGCAGCCATAGCATAGCAATCTGATGCAAAAGAAGCACTATGAGAGGTGAAGCAAGTATGATATGATAGAGGTGCATCTAATTTGTTTTCACACAAAGTCTCCACCAACCATTTTGGCATAGTTTTTGCCTTCTCAATATCAGCTCTCATATCAACAAGTGCATCATGTAAATCTGCATTAGAAATAGAATGATCTGCATCATCACATGAAACCTATAAAGGTTGACAAGTTGCCTCATTAGGACTAGCACTAGATTTTCCACCTGTAAAAAGAGGCAACAAAGTATCATACATGTCTTTGGAGCTAACTGATGTCTCCTTAGTACATGAAAGTAATGGCTAAATAACATCTTCCACAAAAACAACATCATGACTAACCAGAATGCATTTTGTGTGTGCATGATACAGATGATAACCTTTGCTTCCAGAACTGTACCCAACAAAAATACATTTCACTGCTTTATTATCCAATTTCCTGTGTTGTTGTTTAGGCACTAATGCATATGGTAGAAAACCAAAAACACGCAGGTGAGCAACTGATGTCTTACGACCATGCCAAGCCTCATATGGAGTGATAGACTGCAATACTTTAGTGGGACACCTGTTAAGTACATATGCTTCACACATAAGAGCCTCAAGTGAGAAACTACGTGGTAAAGCTTGACTCTTGACCATAAACCTCGCCATCTCCTTGAGTGGCCTATTCTTCCATTCAGAAACTCCATTCTATTGAGGTGTATATGGCACTATACACTGATGTTTTATCATAGGTTCAACCATAAATGCATTAGAATTAGAAGACATATATTCCCCCCCTCCATCAGAATGGAGGGCACCCATTTTACATGCTGATAGATTTTCAAACAAAATCGAAAAGTATTTGAAGCACATAAACACCTTGGTCTTTTCTTTTGATGGATATACCTATGCGTGCCTGGAAAAATCATCGATGAAAGACATGAGGTAAAGATAGTTTCCAAAAGAGGATGTCTACATAGGACCACAAACATCATTGTGAACAAGCTGCAATTTCTCAATAGCTCGAACTGAACCATATTTCGGGAAAGAGAAATGCTGCATTTTGCCCAAAATACAACCTTCACAAACATGTTTACCAGGTGCCTCAAGTTTGGGCAGAGAAGACACCATTTTAGATTTTTGTAGGCATATCAAACTAGCAAAATTCATATGACCAAAGTGTGCATACTAATGCTTTGCATCTAACATAGCCTGAGAATCATGTACTGCACATGTTGCATCATTCATAGATTTTTCATAGTTTATGAGCTTATAGAGCCCATGACATAAAATACCAGAAGGAATAATTACATTGCTATTTGACAGATCATGAACTATACATCTGTCATCAACAAATTTCACAACCAAGTATCTGACAATGTAAGAGAACTACCATCAACAGTACTGGGAATTATCTTACCAACTCCCATGATAGGATAAGAGGAGTGTTGGTTCATGTGATAATATTCCTTGTAGGGGCAGGCTCGAGTGAAGCAAAGAAATTGCACTACAAGGTAATATGTTTGGTTGCCCCACTATCAAAGTACCAAACATCTGAGTCTAGTGCAGACATACACTGTTCATGAGAAGACGTGTCAAAACTGCAAACAGTGGTAAATGCCCATTCTTCATTCAACAGACTTTGTTTTGGGTGTAGAGGCCTCTGCAACAACCATTCCAGCCTCTTTTTACCTTGCCTCTTTAGCAGCCAGTTTTGGATAGCTCTTTATTACATGATCATTTCCTTTACAGTATTTGCAAAAAAATTTCTATTTTTCTGTTTTCTTCTCTTCTCTATCTTCTTTCTTCAATGGTGAAAAATCAGTAGATTTTTGCTTACTAGTAGAAGAGTTCCATTTACCTTTGCCTTTCAGACTAGCCATGAAAGCTTGATCTGCAACATGCATAATAGACGTATTTTGTCTAGATTGATCTTTTTGCAACAAAAAAGAGACTAACTCCTCAAATGTTAAGGCATTTGGATTGCCTTTCATCATCAAATGAAGACTAGAGGCAAAAATTTGATATGAATCAGTAAAACCATTTAGAACAATCTACACAAGTGAACTATCAAGCAAGACTTCATCATCACAAATCAATTGTTCTTTCATATATTTCATCTTTCTTAGAAAATTGCCCATGGAATCACCTTCATTCATGTGCTCACTCTCCAAGTGTTTTCGGAGGTAAGCAACATGAGCCTCATTCCTTGCCTAGTATAAAGTGGTAAGTGTATCCCAAGCATCCTTAGCTGTTCTACAAGAATGAATGTGAAGAATAATGACATGTTTTATAGACGAGGCTATCAATTCATGTGCCTGAGCATCTCTACCATCCCAATGAATTTTCTCTACATTAAGTGCAACAAGAATTGTAGCACGAGCAGGAACATGAAGAATATCATCATCTTCAATGGCATCAACATCACCTTCAACAACTGTGTTTTCAGGTGTAATAGGACGTTTTTCAACACCTTGCACAATATTCCACAACCCTTTTGCAACCAATACATGACACATCATATAAGCCCATAATAGGTAATTGGTACCGTCCAACTTATCCTCAATAGCCAACATACGAAATACATCACTACTTTCAGCCATGGCCACTAACTAAAATATCTTGATGCAAAGAAATGACTATATCTCAAAAAGTTGAACATAACTACCCTATCAAGTTTTGCTAAACATGTAGTAGACTTTGAGATGCTTATACTCGTTTACCAAAACCTGTATATATCTTTGGCACAAAAAGACAAAATTTCCTGCACAAGCACTGTGATAGTGCGTTTGGAGGTCAAAACGAGCTCAAATCATGATTTTGGCAGTAAAATGCAAAGCTATTTTGATCTCCTTATCACCTTGAGTATGCTCACCAAATTACATGCAATTCGAAGACTGTGAACAAAGAGGTGTTGATGACACCCTAGATGAAGCGACGACCTACTCTGATACCAGTTGTTGGAGTTCAATGTCTGCAAAAGGACATGAACATCACAAGGAAGAAGAAGAAGCTTGGAGCACAACACACACTATTGAATGTATTACCCCTAGAATGTACAAAGACAAGTAACCCATTACGACAATAGGCATATATACAAGCTTGGGGGACCTCCTAAAGAGGGGAAAAAGTGCCCTGATGGTCCTAGTGTGCTCACGCACATCACTACCTAAATATATCAACAAAAATAAAGGTAGAGGATGTCCTTAAATCTACTTTTAGGGCTAGATATATGACTATAAATTTTCGTTCATGCCTTTTGGTCTCATTAATGCTCTTGTCACTTTCATGAAGCTCATGAATAGTGTTCTATGGCCATATCTAGGAAAAATTATAGTAGCTTTCGTGGATAATATTATGATCTATATTATGTCAAAATAGAAACACATGGAACATTTGAGGAAAGTACTCCAAGTTCTATGAGAAAATTCACTTTTTATGAAGGAATCAAAGCATGAATTTTTTAAACCAAAGGTTAGATACCTTGAGTATATAGTCTCCCAAGATGGAATCTAGATGCATCCTGATAAACGATGGAATATTATGGAATGGCTAAATCCTTGGAATCTAGAAGAGCTTTAGATCTTCCTAGGTTTATTAAGTTTCTATCAAAGTCATTGAGAATTATGCCGAAATTGTTACCCGAATGATGTAATAGCTTAAAGGGAAAGAGAAAATATTTTATTGGGGAGATGAACATAAGAAAAGTATGGAAAAGTTGAAGATAACAATTGCTATAGCTCCATTGTACATAAAGTGGATCCCAATAAACCATTTATGGTTGAGACTAATGTTGGAGTTAGATGTCTGCAGAAGCATGCGAACAACACAAGGAAGAAGAAGAAGCTTGGAGCACAACACACAATACTAAATGTATTATTAGAGAATGTACAAAGATAAGTAGCCCATTAGGGCAATAGGCATATATACAAGCCGGGGGAAAAAAACCTCCTAAAGAGGGAAAAAAGTGCCCCGATGGTCCTAGTGTGTTCACACACATCACTACCTAAATATAGCAACAAATCCCCCCTCGGAGTGATGCAGTGAACAAGGACCTGGCACTCATGTATAAGGAATTGCCAAGCTATGTGGAAATCACTCCACAAAAGGAAGTAAGCCCAAAGCTTTGTGGAAAGCTTCAAACTTCTCCCTAAGCAGAGCCTTCGTGAAAAGGTCTACAATGTTCTCCTGCATGGGCACATATGCCAAGCTGATCTCCCCAGTAGAGAACCTCTCCCTGACATAGTGATAATGCACCTCAATGTGCTTAGTGCGAGCATGGAACACAGGGTTCCTCGCAACTTCCAATGTGCTCTAACTATCAATGAAGATGGTGGTGGCAGAAGTCTGACCAACACCCAAATCAGCCATAAGGCGTTTGAGCCACACACACTTAACAGTTGTTGTGAAAGCTGCCCTATACTCAGCCTCACAACTAGAAGTGGCCACAGTAGGCTGTTTTTTGCTCAACCAAGATATACATGAGCTACCAAGCATGAAGCAAAGGCCACTAGTGGACACACGAGTGTCATAACAACCAGCCCAATCAGAGTCAGAAAAAGCATGCAAATCTGGCGGTAGTGATTTCCCCTTGGGATCAAACAACCCAAGTATCTGAGTACCACTCAAGTAGCGAAAGATGCTCTTAACTGCCTGCCAATGCTTGACTCCTGGGCAATGCATAAACCTGCTCATTTGTGAGACAGCAAATTGAATATATGGCGGAGTAATGCATAAGTAAATGAAGCATCCAATAGCCTGCTGATAGAGAGCAGCATCAAATGCATCTCCAACATCATGAAGACTCAATCATAAACCTGTCTCCATAGGAATGGCAATAGGCTTATAGTCTTCAAGGCCAAAACGCTGCAATAATGTGTCAATATATTTCGTTTGACACAAAGCCATTCCACCATCAACTTGCATAAACTGAATGCCCAAATAGTTATGCAAATGCCCCAAATCAGACATCTCAAATGAGGCATGCAAATCAGACTTAAAATCAGCAATATGCAAATGAGCCTTAAAATCAGAAGCACATCATTAGCATGCTTAACATATAAGGTGCTTTCAGTTGGATTGTTCTCAAAACCATGTGCAATCAGATAGGCATGTATCTTCTCATACCAAGCACGCGGTGCTTGCTTTAAAACATATAATGCCTTCTTTAACCTGCACACCTGGTTTTCATGCCCTTTCTGCACAAAGCCATGGGGCTGAAAAACATACACTTCTTCATGCATGTCACCATTCAGAAATGCTATTTTAATGTCCAACTGATGTACATTCCAACCATGATGAGCTGCAAGTGCACAAATGCTCCGAACAGTAGTCATACGGCATGTAGGTGCAAAGGTCTCATCAAAATCAATGCCTCTTTCCTGTGCATAACCCTTTGCAACAAGCCTAGCCTTATACCTGTCAACTGTACCATCCGGTTTATGCTTTAGCTTGTATACCCACTTAGTGCCAATGGCCTTCTTGCTAGGAGGCAAGTCACATAAATACCAAGTACCATTCTTCATTATAGCATCATATTCAGATTGCATAGCAGCCATCCAATTTTCTGAATTTTGTGCTTCATCAAACGAAATAGGCTCATTCTCATCACAGAGACTAGATGCAGCCATAGCATAGCAATCTGATGCAAAAGAGGCACTATGAGAGCGTGAACGAGTACGATATGATAGAGGTGCATCTAATTTGCTGTCACACAAGGTCTACACCAACCATTTTGGCATAGTTCTTGCCTGCTCAATATCAACTCTCTCATCAATAAGTGGATCATGTATATGTGCATCAAAAATGGAATTATCTGCATCATCATATGAAATCTGCAAAGGCTGAGAAGTTGCCTCATTAGGACTAGCACTAGACTGTCCACCTGTAAAAAGAGGCAGCAAAGTATCATACATGTCTTTGGAGCTAACAGATGTCTCCTTAGTACATGAAAGCAATGGCTGAATAGCATCTTCCACAAAAACAACATCACGACTAACCAGAATGCGTTTAGTTTGTGGATGATATAGACGGTAGCCTTTACTTTCAGAACTGGAGTGAAGAGAAGAAACTGCGTTGCGAGGTAATATGTTTGGTTGCCCCACTATGAAAGTACCAAACATCTGAGTCCACTGCAGACATGCACTGCTCATGAGAAGATGGGTTCAAACTGCAAACAGTAGTAAACGCCCATTCTTCTTCTTGCACAAGATTGGAAGACTCAGTTTTTGGCGTAGAGGCTTCTGCAACAACCATTCCAACCTCTTTCTTCTTTGCCTCTTTTGCAGCCAGTTTTGGACAGTTCTTTTTGGTATGATCATTTCCTTTACAGTACCTACAAAACAATTTCTGCTTTTTTGATTTTTTCTCATCTTTATCTTGGTTCTTCGAATGTGCACCATTTGCAAATTTCTGCTTACTAGTAGAAGAGCTCCATTTTCCTTTAAATTACCCTTCTGACTAGCGAGGAAAGCTTGATCTGCAACACGCATAATGGACCTGCTCTACCTGGACTGATCTTCCTGCAATCGAATAGTAATTAACTCCTCAAATGACAAGGCATTTGGATTGCCTTTCATCATCAACCAAAGAGTACAAGCAAAACTCTGATATGAATCAAGAAGACCATTTAGAACGGTCTACACAAGTGAGCTATCTGGTATAACCTCATCAACAAAAATCAACTGTTCCTTCAAGTCTTTGATCTTTGTTAGGAAACTGTCCATAGAATCACCTTCATTCATGTGCTCACTCTCCAACTGTTTTCGGAGGTAAGCAACACGAGCCTCATTCCTGGCTTGGGACAATGTGGTAAGTGTATCCCAAGCATCCTTAGCTGTTCTGCAAGAGCAAATATGAGGAATAATGGTAGGTTTGGCAGACAAAGCTATCAATGCATGTGCTTGGGCATCTCTACCATCCCAGCAAATCTGCTCTACAGTAGGTGAAGCAGAAACCGCAGCATGAACAGGAATATGGAGAATATCATCATCTTCGACACCTTCTGCATCAGCTTCAGTACCTGCAGTTGTAACAATTGCTGGCGTGATAGGACGTTTTTCGACACCCTGCACAATGTTCCATAGTCCTTTTGCAACCAACACATGTCGCATCATATAAGCCCATAACGGGTAGTTTGTACGATCCAACTTATCCTCAACAACCAACATACGGAATACATCACTGCTTTCAGCCAAGGCCTGTGACTAAAATACCTTGATGCAAAAAATTGACTGTATCTCAAAAAGTTGAACAAAACTGCCCAGACGAACTGCTAGACCTATAGCAGACATTGAGACGCTTATACTGGCGAATAGAAATTTATATACCTTTGGCACAAAAAGACAAAATAGCGTGCACAGGCACTGCGATAGTGCATTCGGAGGAGTGTGATTCTGAGACTGCAACCGGAGGAGTGTCGACGGTGCTCTAGATGAAGCAATGACCTGCTTTGATACCAATTCTTGGAGTTAGACATCTACGAAAGCACGCGAACGGCACAAGGAAGAAGAAGAAGCTTGGAGCACAACACACAATACTAAATGTATTACTAGTGAATGTACAAAGATAAGTAGCCCATTAGGGCAATAGGGGTATATACAAGCCGGGGGAAAAAGACCACCCAAAGAGGGAAAAAAGTGTCTTGACGATCCTAGTGTATTCACACACATCATTACCTAAATATATCAACAAATAATGCAATTGATTTTGCGATTGGAGTCATTTTAGTTAAGGATAGTTGATTAGTGGCATTGAGGGCAGAATGCTATAACTCGCTTAGAATAATTAATCCATATATGAGAAGGAGTTGTATGCAATTGTCCATGCTTTGAAGAAGTGGCATAATTATTTATATGGTGCCAAGGTTGCGATAGTATTTGATCAAGGGAGTATTAAGTGCCTCTCTAATCAAATATACCTTAAAGGTGTAAGGCCCATTGGGCATAGACCCTTTGCGAGTTTGATTAAGAGCTTATGTATAGGAAGGGAATGTTTAATATGGTGGTTGAGTCACTTGGCCATATGCCTATCCTCAATGGACTAAGTTTTGCTTAGATCACCAATGAGCTACTTGAGTCCATTAGATGGGAATGTAGGCTTGATCCTACATATACCAAGATTTGGGAAGCCATAGAGAAAGGGGATATTAATACACGGGTTTCCAGTGAGGATGGAGTTTTGATGGGTACTCAAGAAGGATTCAAGTTGATGATGGATACATGTTACACAAAGGTAAGGTGTGTGTACCTAGAGATGAGACAATATATATCGCATGAGTGTCATGACACACCTAGTGTTGGAGACCTAGCAGTTAACAAGACATAATCTTGCTAAGTGGCACTCGACTTCATAAGGAATCCTAGAGTATGTGCTCAAATGCACAAAATGACATGTCAATAAAGCTGAGAGAGTGAGGCTAGGAGGTCTAGTCAACCCATTGGATATTCCCAATAGGAAGTGGGATATTATCTCCATGGATTTTATAGTAGGATTACCTAAGACAAAGAGAGGGCATGACTCACTCTAGATAGTCAAGGATAGGTTAACAAAAATGGATAGGTTTATTCGAACCTGTATTATAGTGAAGACAATTGAGTTGGCTAGGTGATCTGTTGAGAACCTATATTGGTTATATGGTCTTCCGTTAATCATTGTTTTAGATTGGGATGAGAAAATTAGTAGCCACTTTTGGAGAGAAATCTTCAAGATTTTGGATGTTGAACTTAGCATGAGCAGAAATGGGCAAACAAAAAGGGTTAGCCAAATTCTAGAAGATATGCTTCAAGCATATGCAAAATCAAAGGCAAACTGATTGGGAAGTGTACTTGCTATAGTAAAGTTTACATATAGTAGTGAAAAGCACTCTTCCAATGAGCATAGTCCATATATGCTTATGTATGGGTTTCAACCAAGATCTCCTTATGCAATAGGATTGTAGCATGAGAAATTCAAAGCTACAAAGGACTTCTTGGAAGAGATGAACAATATGCTTAGGCTTGTTAAGGATAGCATTAGGCAATCTCAGGATAAAGCTAGAACCTATGTTGATCTTCAAAGGAAAAAAATCAACTTTGAGGTAGGGGAGAAAGTCTATCTTAGATTTCCCTCTAGTTCTAAAACCATGAAGATGGAACCTTGTTCAAAACTATCTTCTATGTATTGTGGATCATTCCCAATACTAAAGAGAATAGGAAAGATGGCTTATCGGCCCCAACTTCTAGAAAACAACCATGTCCATCCAATGTTTCATGTTAGCTAGCTTAAGAAGAGGCTAGGTAAATTTGACAGCCTCATTCTAGATAGTGAGGTAGTAGATCATATTTTTGCTCAATCTTTTCCACATGAGCTTGAGAGCATACTACACATTTGAGAGAAACAAGCAAAAAGTCACCTATATAAAGAGTGCTCAACAAAGTGAGAAGATGGTTCAAAAGATAGTGCTACATGGAAGCGGGTTAGTGTTGGGGATGTAAGGGTCATGTAACCTTACCCCTATACTCATATACAAATATCATTTAAAGAGAATTGCCTCAAGAAGATGATTGTGTGGCTTTTGAGGCTCCCATGCATGTGTGCACGTCTCTTCTCTCCTCTCTCTCCCTCCATATCCTCCTTGCTCCTCTTGCTTAGCCCATCGAATGCCTTCATTGGTATCAGAGCTTGTTGAAGGTTGGTGTGCAAGGAGTCTGAATGGAAGCTTAGGGTAAAAGAGGTGAATGTGAGGACACCATCTTCTTGACATGTTAGTATTTTAGCCATAACTAGAGCTAGAGAGCTCGGATTGATGTGATTTAAAACTATGTGCATACATAAAGAATGACAAATTCATAAAGGGGATAACATCTGATCTCAAGTTTTTCATCGCTGAAAATTAAAAAAACGTAGAGTGATGCAAAAGTTGAATCTACAATCACTTGGATGAAAAATCAAAAGTTTGGTTGTAACTCAAGTTCTAGGGGTCGGATTGAAGTGATTGAAATTGTTGCAAGTAGCGTGAGGAAACCTCTACAATTATAGAAGAACACAAGTCGAAATTCATAAATATCGTTACAAAAAATACAAAATACAAAGAAATAGTATTGTAGGTGAAGATGAAAATGATAATAGATGCTTGCTTTGCTTGTATTTTTAGCTACACACCTCTGTTTTGGGTGTTCTAAGTGTCATTAGGTAGTGGAGAAATGAACTTCAAGTTTTATGAAGAATAAAATTTGAAACCGAGAGGTTATTAGCCTAAAAATAGTAAAATTTAGAGTAATAGATTTTCATTATAGAAGCCCTAATTGCTTATGGAGGCTCATTTTTCTTTGGAACTTTCATTAGAGAGATTTTTGGGTGTGTGAGCTTTTAGTTCTAGAGCTTGGAGCACTAAATATGTATGACCTATGATGGATGCTCTTCCATATGGAAGTAGAGTGCCTTATGTCAAGTTTTGACATGTAAAATGTCATTGTGTTATTGTTTTAAATTTACGTGATTTCATCTTTGATTTGAGATCGTGGTTTTGTGAGTGCATGTATGGAATTATGATCATATTTTGTTTATGCAACTTGGATAGAGCTTGGTTTTCCTATTCCACACAATCTTGTGAGAGATTGATTGGATCCTTGGTTGATGTTTGCATGTTCTTGTTTTCTTTACAAGTACATGATCCATATTGAAGGTTCAGTTCCACACTTTTTTGTCACTTGGATTGGCTATTGTGTTATACTTGTTGATATATTTTGGTAGTGATGTGTGTGAACACACTAGGACCACCGGGGCATTTTTTCCCTCTTTACGATGTTTTTTCCCTTGGCTTGTATATATGCCTATTACCCTAATGGGTCACACGTCTTTATTGAGTGTGCATGGCTCAGACACCTTATGGCTGATTTGGGTGTTGGTCAGTCTTCTTCCACCACCATCTTCACTAAGAGTCACAGCACATTGGCAGCTGTGAGGAATCCTATGTTTCATGCTGGCACTAAGCACATTGATGTGCACTATCATTATGTCAAGGAGAGGTTCTTCAATACACATGTCATTCTAGCATATGTGCCCACACAAGAGAACATTGCAGTCCTTTTCACAAAGGCTCTTCCACGAGAGAAGTTTGAAGCCTTCCACAAATATTTGGGCTTACTTCCTTTTTTGGATTGATCTCTTTTCACATAGCTTGGCACTTCCTTATACATGAGTGCCAAATCCCTCTTGACCATGTCACTACCAAGGGGGATTTGTTGATATATTTTGGTAGCCATGTGTGTGAACACACCAGGATTATGGGGCATTTTTTCCCTCTTTAGGATGTTTTTTTCCCAAGCTTGTATATAAACCTTTTACCCTGGCTATAACCCTAATGGGTCACTTATCTTTGTACATTCTCTTAGTAATACATTTAGTTTTGTGTGTTGTGCTCCAAGCTTCTTCTTCCTCCTTGTGATTTTTGCATGCTTCCACATAACTCAAAATCCAACAATTGGTATGTAAGCATACTAAGGGCAAATGCACTATCGTAGTGCCTATGTAAGAAATGTCATCTTTTTGTGCCAAAGATATATTGGTTCACCCGTACAAGCACCTCAAAGTCTGCTACACGTTTAGCAAAAGTCAATAGGATAGTTCTGTTCAACTTTTTTAGATATGAACATTTTTTTGCATGAGGGTATTTTAGTCAGTGGTCACGATTGAAAGGATTGATGTATTTTGTATGTTGGCTATTGTGGATAAGTTAGATGGTACCAATCACCCATTATGGGCTTATATGATGCCTCATGTATTGGTTGCAAAAGGACTATGGAAAGTTGTGTAGGGTGTTGAAAAATGTCCTATTACACCTGCAACTGTAATTACAGAAGGTGATGTAGAGCGCATTGAAGATGGCGATATTCTTTAGATTCCTGTTCATGCTACGGTTCTTGCTACATCTATTGCACAACAACTTCATTGGGATGGTAGAGATGCTCAGGCACATGCATTGATAGCCTTGTCTGTCAAACATGCCATTATTCTTCACACTCACTCCTGTAAAACACCAAAGGATGCTTGGGATTCACTTATCACTTTATACCAAGCAAGGAATGAGGCTCCTATTGCTTACATCCAAAAATAGTTGGAGAGTGAGCACATGAATGAAGGAGGCTCCATGGATAGTTTTTTGACAAAGATGAAAGATTTGAAAGATCAATTAATTTCTATTGATGAAGTCTTGCCTAACAGTTCAGTTGTATAGACTATCTTGAATGGTCTTCCAGGCCCATATCAGATTTTTGTTTCTACTCTTCAATTGATGATGAAAGGCAATCCAAATGACTTAACATTTGAGGAGTTAGTCTCTCTTTTATTGTAGGATAATCAATCTAGGCAAAACAATTCCATTATGTGTGTTGCATATCGGCTCAAAGGCAAAGGTAAATGGAGCTTATCTACTACTAAGAAAAAATATGCTAATTCTACACAATCAAAGAAGGATGACACAGACGAGAAGAAAACAAAAAGTAGAAATTGTTTTGCAAATACTATAAAGGAAATGATCATTTGATAAAGAGTTGTCTAAAATCGGTAGCAAAAGAGGCAAAGAAGAAAGAGGCTTGAATGGTTGTTGCAGAGGCCTCTCACCCAAAACAGAGTCTCCTAATCTTGTGCAAAATGAAGAATGGGTGTTAACTACTGTTTGTAGTTATGACCCACCTTCTCATGAACAATGTAAGCTTCATAACTTCAAACTCTAGCTTGTGAATCTATCCAAGAAGTCTGCCCACATGGTCCTTATATTTGAGCTTCTCCAAATATATCCATGCAAAAAATTTCAACGAAAATCTGATTTTTTTTGCTAAAAAACTACAATCTCTTTTTTTTATGAGCTTTTTGTTTAATTTAGCTTTTCATGGTTAATTAAAAACTCCATCGCAAAAGTTGGTTTATTTTAAAATTGGATCAACCAAATTCTTTTGCTTTTGGCCAAGTGACATTATAACCTAGATTTTTCAAGTTTAGACCTTGATGAAATGCTTTTCCTCCATTTTGAGCTAAATTAGGGTTTGGATTATCTCCCTGTTCTAACCTCTGATGAAGAAATGAAGCATACCACTAGATAGTTCTTGCAAAGCTCTATCTATCTAGGCTAAAAAAGTTTTACCCAAACTGTACAAAAAATGCTAAGTCCAAAATGTAGAATGTTGGAATGTGGACCATATGTACATTGACTTCCAACAATCCCTCCTTCAATGTCATATTGGTACAAGCTTCAGTAATCTGCAAATCTTTTCATGACTGTCTCTAGTCAATGCTTTGGTAAAAATATGTGCAACATTCTCACTAGAAGGAACATAAACTAGCTCAATGTGCTTCTTTGCTATATGCTCTCGAATATAGTGGTAGTGTACCTCTGTAGGCTTTGTCCTTCCATGATGCACTGGACTCTTTGCTATAGCTATTGCACTCTGGCTATCTGAAAATATCTGGATGGGTTCATGTACTCTCACATCTAGATAACTGAAAATCTTTTGCAACCATACTGAGTCCAAAGTAGTTGTAAATGCTGCATGATATTCAGCTTCACACAGTGAAGTTGCAATAGTGGGTTGTCTCTTCGAAAGCCATGAGATAAGACAATCTCCAAGATAAAAACAAAATCCACTAGTACTTCTTATTGTGTCTCTATCACCTGCCCAATCAGAATCTGAAAATCCTTTTAGTAACAAATGTGTAAATTTCAAAAATACCAAAGCATAATTTGAAGGTCCCTTCAAATATCGGAAGATCCACTTTACTGCTTTCCAATGTAAGACTATCAGATTCTGCATGAACCTTAATAATGGAGAAATTGCAAACTGTATATCAGGACGTGTATTACAAAGATATATCAAGCACCCAACTTCTTGAATATATAAAGTAGCATCAAATGACTCTGCATCTGCTAACATCTATAAAGATGCATTCTGATCCATAGGTGTTTGTATAAGTTTAGAATCACTCATATGAAACCTCTCTAAAAGTTTCTCAATGCACTTCTGCTGTGTCATATAGATACACTCATTCTTAAATAGAAATTGAATCCCAAGATAATAATGCAAGATTCCCAAATCATTTACATCAAATGTTTGCTTCAATTGTTCTTTGAACATCTGCAAATCTTCATCTCTGGGACCTCTGACTATAATATCATCCACATAAATGATTGCTGTAATCATCATACCTGGTTCAGTTTTGACATAAAGAGTTGGAGCTGCATCTGAGTTATGGAAATCAATGGACAAAAGATCTGTATGTATCTTTTCGTACCATGCTCTAGGTGCCTGTTTTAAACCATACAAAGCTTTTATAAGCTTAGATACCAAATGTTCTTTACTTGTCTCTTCAAAACCTTCTCGTTGCTGAATATATACATCCTCATGTAAATCACCATTTATAAAAGCAGTCTTTATGTAAAGTTGATATATATGCCAACCAAAATGTGTTGAAGCAAGTATTGACCTAATAGCAATCATCTTGGATGTAGGAGCGAATCTCTCATCATAATCAATACCTTTTTGTTGTGCATATCCTTTGACAACCAATGTTGCTTTGTACGTGTCAATAGTACCATCTGCTTTCCTTTTGATTTTGAAGATCCATTTTACACCTATAGCTTTCTTTCCTTCTGGTAGCTCACATAGCTGCGAAGTTTGATTCTTATGAATAGAATCAATCTCTTCTTGCATAGCTTTTCTACAAATAGGAATTTTAAGTGCATCTTTAACACATGCACGTTCATCTTCAACTCTTTAAGTGCCAAAATATCATGAATCTCAAAATCTTTAGCAAAACGTACATGATCTTTTTGTTGTTGTTGTCTCGCCTAACTCCTTGTTCTTCTTGTACAAGTCTTTATACCACTATCTTTCCAAGTCTGATATAACCATGTAGGTGTATCCTTAAATAGTGGTGAAACTCTTTCTGGTCCTTCAGCTTCCATAGGTTCTGGAACTTGTCCTTCTGAGGTACTAGGACTTTCTGGAACTCTAACTTCTTCCATTTTCGGAACCAAAGTCTCATGTGAAACTGAATCTATAGAAGGTTGTGAAATTCCTCTTTCTTCAACTCTTTCTTGAATCCTAGGAATTTTAACTCCCTCCTGATATGGCTGAACATGTAAATCCAAATTTCTTCTAAAAAATCCATAGTCATTTTCACTAATGAACTCTAGAATTTCTGCTTCTTTATTATAAATCATATTTTCAAGACCACCTACACCAAGGGGACCATGCTATAGATGCGATGGAGACCGCTTCATAAGGGAATTCACATTGCCATACAACCCACCACTCCCTAGGACATGGGAAGGGTATTGTAATGATTGTGGCAAGGAGCATCTATTTAGAGACTGCCCAAAAAACCCCAATAAGGTTCATAACACCACCCAAATTAATGTAATAGAAGTTATGGAATCATCTTAAAGTGATAAACAATACACAACACCACTAAAAGCCATTACTCGAGCCCAAGCCAAACGACAAGCAATAAAAGAATGAGAGTATAAATCAGAAATGGATAAAATCTTAGAGCATGAGATACACATAGTCGAGGACTCGGAAGACCTATGAGAAATGAACCAAACAAAGAAGACACAAAGTTGGAAGACTAGAAAAGAAAAACTCAGGATAAATGACTAAAGAAGAAAAATGAAGAGAATAAGGAAGCTGTAAAGGAAAGAAAGCAACCTTAGGAGTAGGGAGTGCTAGGAGATGCTCACCAAAAGACCCAAACACAGAAGCTAGACAAACTAGGATCAATTCTAGTAGATCCAATGCCATAAGACTTGGACATGTGGTTAAAGGCTTATCAATGCAGAATCATGACCGAACCAAGCATAGAGCATCATTGAAAAATTCTATGCACAAGGAGAGCTATAGAAGGAGAGATTGGAAATATGTAGGAAGCTCATAGAGATAGCTCATATCAAACTAGAAAATACTACCCCAGTCCTTCCTGAGACTAGGATACCTGAAAGCCAGTTCAATGAATGTCTAGAAAATAACATTCGAAAACAACTAAGAATACCAAAAGAGGAACATAGTGAACAAGAACAATAGAGTAACCAAGCTGAATAGATTTTTGTAATTCCAGAGCTAGAGGCCAATTGGCCACAAGACTTGTGGGCCAAGATATAATAAGAATGATGGAAAAAGAATGAAAGTTCAACACAACCTTTTTAAGAACTAGACACAGGGGAAACTCAACCGACACCAAATTTAGAAGGTGTATGAAGAATTTTCCATGTTAGACAGAAATAGGGAAGAATCAAACAACATTTCCACATTACCAAATTATATGGGAGAATACGAGAAAGGGTCTATAGTATTCCATGCTCCTACGATCTGGGGCAAGGAAGATGGTTCTCAAGCTAAGACATCACACAACTTAGCAGAGCTCAAGAAGACTAAGATACAATGCTTATTGACAATAGAAGAACTACTACGAGCCAAGCCCCAATTATGGAAGCAATTAGCTGGACATTTTAGAATAGAGACTGAAGAACCCATGAATGAGAAGATACAAGTGAAAGCTCCATCAAGCCTTCAAATCCCAATTGCTAAAGTTGGAGAATTTAGTGAGGGAGATGAAGGTAATACGTGCCTACCCATTACCTTTAATGGATATATGACCAAAGCCATCTTAGACACTGGAGCTGGTGTAGGCATAGTCACCAAAATTTGGGAAAAATGGGGAAAACTTGCCTTACGACCAACGTGCATGAAGCTTCAACTAGCAGACGGTCATGTAGAAAGACCCCTAGGAATATTGGAGAAGATTAAGCTGACTACCTGCGGGTGAGAGTTCGAACATACTCTAGCAAGATGTCAATTCAAAAAAGCCAATAATTATGAAATGATCTTAGGTCAAACTTTTATGAGACAACTCAGAGTAGTACAAGACTGCTGAAGCAATGCATTGTACTTGCAACACTAGGGGACAACCACAAAGATAAATTTGCATACCTTTTCTTATAAGGATGTGCCCCCACTACAATGGAATCCCATACATATTTGTCCATTCATAGTGTAGGATCAAGTGACCAATCATGGATGCACAAAGATGCTCAATTATGGATGTGCAAACATGCAAAACAAGAAGAAAACAAAATGCAGTTATGGCCAATCATGTATAAAAATTACCAACCCATAGATGATCCCTTGTATATACCTCAAATTCTCCCAGATGAAGCATTTGAATTGCATGGATGGATGGAAATTTTAGCCACCTTAGATGTGTGTGTAAATGAGGAAGTGTAAACCATGAATGAGTGTGTAGATGAAGAGGGTTATGATGTAAATCTCTACATGGTAATCCTTCAAGAAATGGAAGCAAGAGAATTACTAGAAAAAGAATGGAGCGAGGACTATGAAAGTATAGAGATGGAACCGGAGTTCGATTCAGAGGACCGGTATTTAGAAGCAATCCAGGCAGAAAAAGAAGAGGAAACACCCAAGGTGTCAATGATAGAAGCAAGTCAGGCAAAACACGACAATGAGGAAACATTAGACAAGGCAGAGCAACAATCAAATCTCTTTGAAGTCCCAGAACACTTAAAAAGATACGAAGTAGAAGAGCGAAAGATAGTATTCAAATGCCCAAATGGGAAGCCAAAGAAGGAGAAGCTTACGACAACAAGGAACAAACTAAGAAAGTGCTAGTGGCCATGGAAGAAGGAGAAAAGAGATGTACGCATATCTAAAAAGACATATCACTTGAAGAGGAAGAAGAATTGATAGCACTAATCAGAGAATACCAGGATGTATTTGCACGGACCTACAAAGATGTCAAGGGTGTAGATCCATCCATATGTTCCCATAGAATCCCAATGACGCCTGATGTGAAACCTTCAAAGCAACATCCATACACATACAATGATGTTTATTAGGAAAAGATTGAAGAGGAGATAAACAAACTATTAGTAGCCGGATTCATTTATGAGATAGAGCACACATAATGGGTGTCAACTTTAGTGGTAGTACCCAAGAAGAATGGGAAACCAAGAGTCTGTATTAACCTAAAGGAAGTAAACGAAGCTACTATCGGTGATAGCTACCCATTACCAATCACCAACCATCTTTTGGAAAGAGTTGCAGGCAAGGGAGTCTACAACTTCCTAGATGGGTTTTCAGGTTATAACCAAGTAGCAATCACTACTGAGGACCAACATAAAATTGCTTTCGCAACTGAATGGGGAGTCTATGTGTTTAGAGTAATGCCATTTGGACTCACCAATGCCCATGCTAGTTTCCAATGACTGATGTGTCATGTGTTCAAGGAAATTTTAAGGAAGAGTATGGAAGTATATGTATAAAATTTCTGCACATATTGCAGTCAGAGAAGTGAACATATTCCAGAACTAAGGCAGATATTCCAAAAATGCTTATAATATCGAGTATGCTTGAACCCAGAAAAGTGTTTCTTTATGGTAAGACAAGGGAATATCTTGGGACATATTGTATCAAAGAATGGAATTTCCACAGACAAAGGTAAGATTAAAGTTATCCTAGACTTTCCTAGACCTAAAAAAGCGAAGGAAGTACAAGCCTTTATGGGTCATTGTGGATAATATCATCGATTTATCCACATGTACGCTATAATCGCTAAACCCCTTTATGGGTTATTAACTCAATTGTGGACGGAGGAGTGTGAGAAAGCATCTAATGAATTAAAACGATGATTGAGTTCAGCCCCTATCTTAAGGATGCCCAATTGGAATAATCCATTCCACATCCATGTGGATGTGTCAAATTATGCCATAGGATGTATAGTAGCTCAACCTGCGGATGAAGGAAAATTAGATCATTCTATTCCATATGCAAGGAGAAAACTAAATCAGGTAGAGAGAAATTATACCACTACGAAAAGAGAAGGCCTAGGAATGGTGTATGCAATCAAGGAGTTTCAACATTTCCTCCTAGCTAACAAATTCAAGTTCTCTATCGACCACTAGGCCTTATTGTATCTGGTCAATAAGCCCTGCCATAAGGGAAGATTAGTGAGATGGTTCTTATTGTTGATGGAATTTGATTTTGAAGTAGTGGTCAAAAAAGGAAATACTCATGTGAGAGCGAATCATCTGTCTCATATGACACATGGGGAACCACCCAACGTAGTGGCTGATGATCTACTCGACACATACTTATTCAAACTAGAAGTATGTCTGAAATGGGCAGAAAAGTTGATTCCAATACTTACACATAGATCACACCATAGAATTAACAAAGATACCAGGGAAAATTTTTTCTAATCACATAACTTACACATTGTAGCAGGAAGTTTGTATTGTAAAGAGCCAAATGACGTATTACTAAGATGTGTTGAAGAGGCAGAATAGAAATGATGGAAAATTCATAAAGGAGCCCATGGAACACTGAGAGAATTGAAAAGATTGGGAGTGTATTGGTCAGAGATGCCAAAGGACGTACACAAACACATCAACAATTGCCAAGAATGCCAAGAGAATACTCTAGAGGACCATGCATCTCTACAATTCTCTACAATAGCACCAGACTGGAGTAAAGCATTGGTAAAATTCTTAGACACACACGAGCATGAGGAAGGAGCTAATCTAGCAAGGAAGCGAACTCTAGAAGAAATGAGCAAATACTACTCCATAATAGGAAAACAATTATTTAAAAGAGGAAAGGACAATCAGCTACGATTATGTGTCCATGAAGGAGAATTATCTACCCATTTTAGAGATGGCACCACAACAATTTTTTCAGCTGAAACAGTTGTAAAAATGATTCTCTTTGTAGGCTTGTGGTGGCCAACTCTACATATGGATGCCGACACGTATGTACAAAGTTGTGAGGTGTGCCAAAGGACCAAGTATCCCATAAGAAGAGATGATATGCCTTTAAGGCTTATGATTTGCATGAGAGCATTTTCAAAATGGGGCATTGATTTCATAGGACCTATAAATCCTCCAGCCAAGGGATCACATGCTGAATATATAATAGTGGCCACGTATTATTGAACGAAATGGGTAGAAGCAAAAGCAACTAGGAAGAATGATGCGCAAACTACAGCTAAGTTTCTTTGTGAAAATATCTTTACTTGCTTTGGATTGCCAATAGAAATATTGAACGATAGGGGAACACACTTCATCAATGAAGTAATAGAAGCACTCATGAATGAATTCCTCGGTATTCATAAAAAGTCAACCGCTTACCACCCTCAAGCTAATGGTCAGGCAAAAAGTTCCAACAAAGTATTGTGCATAGTGTTGACCAAAATAGTCAACAACAGAAGGTCAGATTGGGATAAACAACTGCATCATGCAATTTGGGCCTCCCGTGTGGTTTATTAGGAACTACTCTTTTTAATCTAGTATACGGACCAAATGTGATTCTACCAATTGACTTTTTAGTGCCTACCCTACATGTAGCACACCAGGACAGGCCATGAACTGTCCAAACAATTGGACCAAATTGAGAAACTGCATGAAACAAGACTACAAGTAGTAGCAAGAATTTATGCATCCAAAAGGAGGCAAAAAGCATATTATGATGCACATATCAAAGATAAGGGATTAAATGAAGGAGATTTGGTATTAGTTTACACGTTGAAACAACATGCCAAGAAATTGCAACAGCAAGGATATGGGCCATTATTGATAAATCGAATCTTGACAAGCGGAACAATGAATTTAGCCACATTAGACGGAGATGTAATTCCCTATTATATTAGTGGTCGTAGAGTTAAAAAATATATGTTGGATCCAGGGAACTAAAGGACTATCAAGATTGGTCACACCGTGGCCAAGCTTTACGGAATGATTCTGGAGACAGAGCTCAATTCATATGCAGAGATGATCATGGTTCAAAACTCTTATTTATATCTTTTATGATATTTTCATAAACAATATCATGAAAATATCATAAGCATTTATAGTTTTGACTAAATACGTTATGATGCTAAAAGCAAGTATATTTTCTCTTTCTAAGAGAGAATATTGTCAAGGAACAAGTTCATTTGGAGAATTTGCATATAGAGGATTAGGTCCTCAAAAGTTTTACAAAATTTGAGGACTCAAAGAAGCTCCTAGACTTTAAAGATGAAGTGAACAAATGCATTGGATGGTGAATTTGATGGGGAGGGTTGGAAATTCCTAGTGGAAATTCCTAATGCTAGTATAGAAATTCCTAATGCTAGTATAGAAATTCCTAATGGGCTTGTTTCATTTTCATCATTATATTTGTAAATTGTGCAAGCATATACAAATCTTATATATATTCTACAAAATATGTGATATTGATATCGATATGTTTTTCTATCAACACATAGTTATTCCTTGAAGGAACTTTTCTAGTTCGCTCAAAATAGTTCGTTTTGGCATAAAAAACGCATCTCACTAAATTATCTATGTTTTCATGAATTTTTTCTACCTAAAGTCTTTGAATTCTATTTGAAATTCTTGAAAATGTTGTAAACCCTCACGCGGATGAACAAATAATGCTTAAATAAAAAAATTATCAATAAAAATTAATACGAGACATCCTCTTTGCATTAAAGCATTATATATATATATATATATATATATATATATATATATATATATATATATATATATATATATATATATATATATATATATATATACACACACACACACATACATGGATACATACACACACACAAATATATATAACTATTTGGCCATTCCACCATCAACTTGCATAAACTGAATACCCAAATAGTTATGCAAATGCCCCAAATCAGACATCTCAAATGAGGCATGCAAATCAGCCTTAAAATCAGCAATATGGAACCAATACATGACACATCATATAAGCCCATAATAGGTTATTGGTACCGTCCAACTTATCCTCAATAGCCAACATACGAAATACATCACTACTTTCAGCCATGGCCACTGACTAAAATATCATGATGCAGAGAAATGACTATATCTCAAAAAGTTGAATATAACTACCCTATCAAGTTTTGCTAAACATGTAGTAGACTTTGAGATGCTTATACTCGTTTACCAAAACTTGTATATATCTTTGGCAAAAAAAGACAAAATTTCCTGCACAAGCACTGTGATAGTGCGTTTGGAGGTCAAAACGAGCTCAAATCATGATTTTGGCAGTAAAATGCAAAGCTATTTTGATCTCCTTATCACCTTGAGTGTGCTCACCAAATTACATGCAATTCGAAGACTGTGAACAAAGAGGTGTTGATGACACCCTAGATGAAGCGACAACCTACTCTGATACCAATTGTTGGAGTTCAATGTCTGCAAAAGGACATGAACATCACAAGGAAGAAGAAGAAGCTTGGAGCACAACACACAATATTGAATGTATTACCCCTAGAATGTACAAAGACAAGTAACCCATTAGGGCAATAGGCATATATACAAGCTTGGGGGACCTCCTAAAGAGGGAAAAAAGTGCCCTGATGGTCCTAGTGTGCTCACGCACATCACTACCTAAATATATCAACAAAAATAAAGGTAGAGGATGTCCTTAAAACTACTTTTAGGGCTAGATATATGACTATCAATTTTTGTTGATGCCTCTTGGTCTCACTAATGCTCTTGTCACTTTCATGAAGCTCATGAATAGTGTTCTATGGCCATATCTAGGAAAAATTATAGTAGATTTCGTGGATAATATTATGATCTATAATATGTCAAAATAGAAATTGGTATATACTGGCGAACAGAAATTGGTATATACCTTTGGCACAAAAAGACAAAATAGCGTGTACAAGCACTGCGATAGTTCATTCGGAGGAGTGCGATTCTGAGATTGCAACCGGAGGAGTCTTGGTGCTCTAGATGAAGCGACGACCTGCTCTGATACCAATTGTTGGAGTTAGACATCTACAAAAGCACACAAACAACACAAGGAAGAAGAAGAAGCTTGGAGCACAACACACAATACTAAATGTATTACTAGGGAATGTACAAAGATAAGTGAGCCCGTTAGGGCAATAGGGGTATATACAAGCCGAGGGGAAAAAGACCTCCTAAAGAGGGAAAAAAGTGTCTCGGCGATCCTAGTGTATTCACACACATCATTACCTAAATATATCAACAACTGATGCAATTGATTTTGCGATTGGAGTCATTTTAGTTAAGGATAGTTGATTAGTGGCATTTGAGGGCAGAATGCTATAACTCGCTTAGAATAATTAATCCATATATGAGAAGGAGTTGTATGCAATTGTCCATGCTTTGAAGAAGTGGCATAATTATTTATATGGTGCCAAGGTTACGATAGTATTTGATCAAGGGAGTATTAAGTGCCTCTCTAATCAAATATACCTTAAAGGTGTAAGGCCCATTGGGCATAGACCCTTCGAGAGTTTGATTAAGAGCTTATGTATAGGAAGGGAAAGTTTAATATGGTGGTTGAGTCACTTGGCCATATACCTATGCTCAATGGACTGAGTTTTACTTAGGTCACCAATGAGCTACTTGATTCCATTAGATGGGAATGTAGGCTTGATCCTACATATTCCAAGATTTGGGAAGCCATAGAGAAAGGGGATATTAATACACTGCTTTCCAGTGAGGATGGAGTTTTGATGGGTACTCAAGAAGGATTCAAGTTGATGATGGATACGTATTACACAAAGGTAAGGTGTGTGTACCTAGAGATGAGACAATATATATTGCATGAGTGTCATGACACACCTAGTGTTGGAGACCTAGTAGTTAACAAGACATGATCTTGCTAAGTGGCACTCGACTTCATAAGGGAATCCTAGAGCATGTGCTCAAATGCACAAAATGACATGTCAATAAAGCTGAGAGAGTGAGGCTAGGAGGTCTAGTCAACCCATTGGATATTCCCAATAGGAAGTGGGATATTACCTCCGTGGATTTTATAGTAGGATTACCTAAGACAAAGAGAGGGCATGACTCAGTCTAGACAATTGAGTTGGCTAGGTGATCTGTTGAGAACCTATATTGGTTATATGGTCTTCCGTTAATCATTGTTTTATATTGGGATGGGAAAATTACTAGCCACTTTTGGAGAGAAATCTTCAAGATTTTGGATGTTGAACTTAGCATGAGCAGGAATGGGCAAACAAAAAGGGTTAACCAAATTCTAGAAGATATGCTTCAAGCATATGCAAAATCAAAGGCAAACTGATTGGGAAGTGTACTTGCCTATAGTAAAGTTTACATATAGTAGTGAAAAGCACTCTTCCAATGAGCATAGTCCATTTATGCTTATGTATGGGTTTCAACCAAGATCTCCTTATGCAATAGGATTGTAGCATGAGAAATTCCAAGCTACAAAGGACTTCTTGGAAGAGATGAACAATATGCTTAGGCTTGTTAAGGATAGCATTAGGCAATCTCAGGATAGAGCTAGAACCTATGTTGATCTTCAAAGGAAAAAAATCAACTTTGAGGTAGGGGAGAAAGTCTATCTTAGAGTTCCCTCTAGTTCTAAAACCATGAAGATGGAACCTTGTTCAAAACTATCTTCTATGTATTGTGGATCATTCCCAATACTAAAGAGAATAGGAAAGATGGCTTATCGGCTTCAACTTCTAGAAAACAACCATGTCCATCCAATGTTTCATGTTAGCTAGCTTAAGAAGAGGCTAGGTAAATTTGATAGCCTCATTCTAGATAGTGAGGTAGTAGATCCTATTTTTGCTCAATCTTTTCCACATGAGCTTGAGAGCATACTACACATTTGAGAGAAACAAGCAAAAAGTCACCTATATAAAGAGTGCCCAACAAAGTGAGAAGATGGTTCAAAAGATAGTGCTACATGGAAGCGGGTTAGTGTTCGGGATGTAAGGGTCATGTAACCTTACCCCTATACTCATATACAAATATCATTTATAGAAAATTGCCTCAAGAAGATGATTGTGTGGCTTTTGAGGCTCCCATGCATGTGTGCACGTCTCTTCTCTCCTCTCTCTCCCTCCATATCCTCCTTGCTCCATCGACTGCCTTCATTGGTATTAGAGCTTGTTGAAGGTTGGTGTGCAAGGAGTCTCAATGGAAGCTTAGGGTAAAAGAGGTGAATGTGAGGACACCATCTCCTTGACATGTTAGTATTTTAGCCATAACTAGAGCTAGAGAGCTCGGATTGATGTGATTTAAAACTATGTGCATAGCTTACATAAAGAATGACAAATTCACAAAGGGGATAACATCCGATCTCAAGTTTTTCATGGCTGAAAATTCAAAAAACATAGAGTGATGCAAAAGTTGAATCTACAATCAATTGGATGACAAATCAAAAGTTTGGTTGTAACTCAAGTTCTAGGGGTAGGATTGAAGTGATTGAAATTGTTGCAAGTAGTGTGAGGAAACCTCTACAATTATAGAAGAACACAAGTCCAAATTCATAAATATCGCTACCAAAAATACAAAATACAAAGAAATAGTATTGTAGGTGAAGATGAAAATGATAATAGATGCTTGCTTTGCTTTTATTTTTAGCTACACACCTCTGTTTTGGGTATTCTAAGTGCCATTAGGTAGTCGAGAAATGATCTTCAAGTTTTATGGAGTAAAATTTGAAACCGAGAGGTTATTAGCCTAAAAATAGTAAAATTTAGAGTAATAGATTTTCATTATAGAAGCCCTAATTGCTTATGGAGGCTCATTTTTCTTTGGAACTTTCATTAGAGAGATTTTTGGGTTTGTGAGCCTTTAGTTCTAGAGCTTGGAGCACTAAATATATACGACCTATGATTGATGCTCTTCCATATGCAAGTAGAGTGCCTTATGTCAAGTTTTGACATGTAAAATGTCATTGTGGTATTGTTTTGAATTTGTGTGATTTCATCTTTGATTTGAGATCGTGGTTTTGTGAGTGCATGTATGGAATTATGATCATATTTTGTTTATGCAACTTGGATAGAGCTTGGTTTTCCTATTCCACACAATCTCGTGAGAGATTGATTGGATCGTTGGTTGATGTTTGCATGTTCTTGTTTTCTTTACAAGTACATGATCCATATTGAAGGTTCAGTTCCACACTTTTTTGTCACTTGGATTTGCGATTGTGTTATACTTGTTGATATATTTTGGTAGTGATGTGTGTGAAGACATTAGGACCACTGGGGCATTTTTTCCCTCTTTACGGTGTTTTTTCCCTTGGCTTGTATATATGCCTATTACCCTAACGGGTCACTTGTCTTTATTGACTGTGCATGGCTTAGACACCTTATGGCTGATTTGGGTGTTGGTCAGTCTTCTTCCACCACCATCTTCACTAAGAGTCATAGCACATTGGAAGCTGTGAGGAACCCTATGTTCCATGCTTGTACTAAGCACATTGATGTGCACTATCATTATGTCAAGGAGAGGTTCTTTACTGCACATGTCATTCTAGCATATGTGCCCACACAGGAGAACATTGTAGTCCTTTTCACAAAGGCTCTTGCGCGAGAGAACTTTGAAGCCTTCCACAAATATTTGGGCTTACTTCCTTTTTTGGATTGATCTCTTTTCACATAGCTTGGCACTTCCTTATACATGAGTGCCAAATCCCTCTTGACCATGTCACTACCAAGGGGGATTTGTTGATGTATTTTGGTAGCCATGTGTGTGAACACACCAGGATTATGGGGCATTTGTTTCCCTCTTTAGGAGGTTTTTTTCCCAAGCTTGTATATAAACTTATTACCCTAGCTATAACCCTAACAGGTCACCTATCTTTGTACATTCTCTTAGTAATACATTTAGTTTTGTGTGTTGTGCTCCAAGCTTCTTCTTCCTCCTTGTGATTTTTGCATGCTTCCACATAACTCAAAATCCAACAATTGGTATCAGAGTAGGTCGCTGCTTCATCTAGGGCATCGTCGACACCCTCCGATCACAGTCTCAAAATCGCATGAAATATGGTGAGCATACTAAGGGCAAATGCACTATCGTAGTGCCTATGTAAGCAATGTCATCTTTTTGTGCCAAAGATATATTGGTTCACCCGGACAAGCACCTCGAAGTCTGCTACATGTTTAGCAAAAGTCAATAGGATAGTTCTGTTCAATTTTTTTAAATATGAACATTTTTTTGCATGAGGGTATTTTAGTCAGTGGTCACGGTTGAAAGGATTGATGTATTTTGTATGTTGGCTATTGTGGATAAGTTACATGGTACCAATCACCCATTATGGGATTATATGATGCCTCATGTATTGGTTGCAAAAGGACTATGGAAAATTGTGTAGGGTGTTGAAAAATGTCCTATTACACCTGCAACTATAGTTACAGAAGGTGATGTAGATGGCATTGAAGATGGCGATATTCTTTATATTCCTATTCATGCTACGGTTCTTGCTACATCTATTGCACAACAACTTCATTGGGATGGTAGAGATGCTCAGGCACATGCATTGATAGCCTTGTCTGTCAAACATGCCATTATTCTTCACACTCACTCCTACAAAACACCAAAGGATGCTTGGGATTCACTTATCACTTTATACCAAGCAAGGAATGAGGCTCCTATTGCTTACATCCAAAAATAGTTGGAGAGTGAGCACATGAATGAAGGAGGCTCCATGTATAGTTTTTTGACAAAGATCAAAGATTTGAAGGATCAATTAATTTCTATTGATGAAGTCTTGCCTAACAGTTCACTTGTACAGACTATCTTGAATGGTCTTCCATGCTCATATCAGATTTTTGCTTCTACTCTTCAATTGATGATGAAAGGCAATCCAAATGACTTAACATTTTAGGAGTTAGTCTCTCTTTTATTGTAGGATAATCAATCTAGGCAAAACAATTCCATTATATGTGTTGCATATCGGCTCAAAGGCAAAGGTAAATGGAGCTTATCTATTACTAAGAAAAAATCTGCTAATTCTACACAATCAAAGAAGGATGATAGAGACGAGAAGAAAACAAAAAGTAGAAATTGTTTTGCAAATACTATAAAGGAAATGATCATTTGATAAAGAGTTGTCCAAACTCGGTAGCAAAAGAGGCAAAGAAGAAAGAGACTTGAATGGTTGTTGCAGAGGCCTCTCACCCAAAACAGAGTCTCCTAATCTTGTGCAAAATGAAGAATAGGTGTTAACTACTGTTTGTAGTTATGACCCATCTTCTCATGAACAATGTAAGCTTCATAACTTCAAACTCTAGCTTATGAATCTATCCAAGAAGTCTGCCCACATGGTCCTTATATTTGAGCTTCTCCAAATAAATCCATGCAAAAAATTTCAACGAAAATCTGATTTTTTGGCTAAAAAACTGCAATTGCTTTTTTCTATGAGCTTTTTGTTTAATTTAGATTTTCGTGGTTAATTAAGAACTCCGTCGCAAAAATTGGTTTATTTTAAAATTGGATCACCCAAATTCTTTTGCGTTTGGCCAACTGACATTATAACCTAGATTTTTCAAGTTTAGACCTTGATGAAATGCTTTTCCTCCATTTTGAGCTAAATTAGGGTTTGGATTATCTCCCTGTTCTGACCTCTGATGAAGAAATGAAGCATACCACTAGATAGTTCTTGCAAAGCTCTATGTATCTAGGCTAGAAAAGTTTTACCCAAACTGTACAAAAAATGCTAAGTCCAAAATGTAGAATTGCTGGAATGTGGACCATATGTACATTGACTTCCAACAATCCCTCCTTCAATGTCATATTGGTACAAGCTTCAGTAATATGCAAATCTTCTCATGAGTGTCTCTAGTCAATGCTTTGGTAAAAATATGTGCAACATTCTCACTAGAAGGAGCATAAACTAGCTCAATGTGCTTCTTTGCTATATGCTCTCGAATATGGTGGTAGTGTACCTCTGTATGCTTTGTGCTTGCATGATGCACTGGATTCTTTGCTATAGCTATTGCACTCTGGCTATATGAAAATATCTGGATGGGTTCATGTACTCTCACATCTAGATAACTGAAAATCTTTTGCAACCATACTGAGTCCAAAGTAGTTGTAAATGCTGCACGATATTCAGCTTCACACAATGAAGTTGCAATAGTGGGTTGTCTCTTCGAAAGCCATGAGATAAGACAATCTCCAAGATAAAAACAAAATCCACTAGTACTTCTTCTTGTGTCTCTATCACCTGCCCAATCAGAATCTGAAAATCCTTTTAGTAACAAATGTGTAGATTCCAAAAATACCATAGCATAATTTGAAGTTCCCTTTAAATATCGGAAGATCCGCTTTACTGCTTTCCAATGTAAGACTGTCAGATTCTGCATGAACCTTGATACTGGAGAAATTGCAAACTGTATATCAGGACGTGTATTACAAAGATATATGAAGCACCCAAGTGCTTGAATATATAAAGTAGCATCAAATGACTCTGCATCTCCTAACATCTATAAAGATGCATTCTGATCCATAGGTGTTTGCATAGGTTTAGAATCACTCATATGAAACCTCTCTAAAACTTTCTTAATGTACTTCTGTTGTGTCATATAGATACACTCATTCTTAAATAGAAATTGAATCCCAAGATAAAAATGCAAGATTCCCAAATCATTTACATCACATGTTTGCTTCAATTGTTCTTTCAACATCTACAAATATTCATCTCTGGGACCTGTGACTATAATATCATCCACATAAATGATTGCTATAATCATCGTACCAGGTTCAGTTTTGACATAAAGATTTGGAGATGCACCTCAATTATGGAAATCAATGGAAAAAAGATATGTATGTATCTTTTCGTACCATGCTCTAGGTGCTTGTTTTAAACCATACAAAGCTTTTATAAGCTTAGATACCAAATGTTCTTTACTTATCTCTTCAAAACCTTCTGGTTGCTGAATATATACATCCTCATGTAAATCACCATTTATAAAAGCAGTCTTTATGTCAAGTTGATACATATGCCAACCAAAATGTGCTGCTAAAGCAAGTATTGACCTAGTAACAGTCATCTTGGACGTAGGAGCGAATCTCTCATCATAATCAATACCTTTTTGTTGTGCATATCCTTTGACAACCAATCTTGCTTTGTACATGTCAATAGTACCATCTGCTTTCCTTTTGATTTTGAAGATCCATTTTACACCTATAGCTTTCTTTCCTTCTGGTAACTCACATAGCTGCCAAGTTTGATTCTTATGAATAGAATCAATCTCTTCTTGCATAGCTTTTCTCCAAATAGGAATGTTAAGTGCATCTTTAACACATGCACATTCATCTTCAACTGTTTAAGTGCCAAAATATCATGAATCTCAAAATCTTTAGCAAAACTTACATGATCTTTTTGTTGTTGTTGTCTCGCCTGGCTCCTTGTTCTTCTTGTAAAAGTCTTTATACCACTATCTTTCCAAGTCTGATATAACCATGTAGGTGTATCCTTAAACGGTGGTGAAACTCTTTGTGGTCCTTCAGCTTCCATAGGTTCTAGAACTTGTGCTTCTGAGGTACTAGGACTTTTTGGAACTCTAACTTCTTCCATTTTCGGAACCAAAGTCTCATGTGAAACTGAATCTATAGAAGGTTGTGAAATTCCTCTTTCTTCAACTCTTTCTTGAATCCTAGGAATTTTGACTCCCTCTTGATATGGCTGAACATGTAAATCCAAATTTCTTCTAAAAAATCCATAGTCATTTTCACAAATGAACTCTAGAATTTCTGCCTCTTTATTATAAATCTTATTTTCAGCAATATAAGCATTACATGAAAGAATAACTTCACTTGTCTCTGGAACATAAAACCCGTATCCTTTACTCTCAACAGGATATCCAATAAAAACAGCTTTCTTTGCCTTTACATCTCGTTTGTCTCGGTCCTTTTTCTCAACATGTACATAAGAAAGTGATCCAAACACTCTAAAGTAACTCACATAAGGTTTTCTACCATAATAAGCTTCATAAGGTATGATTACCTTTAAATCTTTTGTAGATGACCTGTTCAAAATGTGATTAGCTGTATGTATTGCATCAAACCACAATTTTGGTGAAAGCTTCTTGGATGCCATCATGCTCCGCATCGGTATCATATCCTGATCCACCCTGGTATCATATCACCCTTTTTTGGTATCGTACCGCCATAACATCAGTATCGTATCGTCAAGAGTGAATTATCATCCCGATCTAAGTATCGTATCATCTAGCTCACAATATCGTATCGTCGGCAAGACCAATATCGTATCGTTCTTTTCTTGGTATCATATCTCCATAACATCGGTATCGTATCATGAGAATTCGGTATCATCTGAGCTGTGGTATCGTATCACGAGCATATCTAGTATCATATCGTCTCTTGCAGTAGTATTGTATCATGTCAGCCACTGGTATCATATCGTGTGTACTACTGGCATCATATCGTAATGTCCAGTATCGTATCACCCATCAGTGGTATTGTCTAGAGCAATCCAGAAAACCTGAAAGTAAAACTCTGAGAAATCTAAGATAAAACTAAGGGAAAGGAGAGATAAGAAATAGATGCAAAAGGTGAATGAACTTAAGATCAAGATGGGTGCTACGTAGTCACAGAAGTGTCGTTTCATTGGTAGGAAGTGCAACCCAAGCAAGCCATCACTCGATCTACTTACAAACATCTAGTGACTCAGAGGAGGAACTAACCATGGCCTCAAAGGACATGCACGGTTCAGTCTCGAGGGAGAACTTTATGTCCACTATCAAAGGAGAATATTGGACCTCCTTATAGTATATATCCACTAATCATCAAGGAGAGGGTGATTCTAGAGTCACATACCTAGACAAAAATCAAAGGAGATATTGGCCAATAGATAAAAGTTGATAGGTCTCAATTGAAATACATGGGGTTGCATATATTCCCTCCTCGAGAGTAGGCAACTACCTCACAAAACCCTTTTGGATCCCACCAAGGACGGAAGAATACGATGTCAGGCCAAACGAGTCAATGAAGCATCCCTACCTGAACACATGTCCAATTCACTATTCCGGGAGTACATTCACAGATTCAAACGAATTCAGGAATGGGAAATCCAAATAGACCACCTATTAGGCCAAGACCACAACCAGATGAAGGACCAAGAATGCATCCAATTAGACCATCTATCCCTGTAATGATCAAACCCCTAGAGTTAGTGAGAAGATTGAGACCAATCGAAGTCATTGAATGCATGAAGAATCATTATGATGGCATGGGAGAGCCTTATGACCATATAGCTGAATTCAAGCAAGTGTTGCAAGCGGAACAAGTTGATGGATTTTTTGTGCAATATACACCTCACAGGAATTGCCTTAACTTGGTTTCAACCATTGGATCCAAACCACTCTGAAAATATTGAACAATTGTTCCAAGAGTTCATTGGGGAATTCACCAAGCAAGGGATTAAGCACAATTTGTCATCGTTGATTCATAGTTTCAAACAAGCCCCAAATGAAACTGTAAAAACAATTGCTCAAAGATTTAACTAATATGTTGACAGATGCCCAATAACAGAGAGGCCCTCGTAGCAAAAGATGATATCCCTATTCTTAGATGGATTGACTAATGGAACAGTGAGAACCCTAGTCTATGTAGAACGGTTGTGGACATTGAGTGAGTACCTTCAAGAATGCATTGACTTAGAAGACAACCTAGCTTATGACCTCAAAAATACACAGACCTCCACTAAAGCAAAAGACACTAGGAATACAGTGACGTCTAGTTCAAGTAATGTGGAGGAATTAGCAAAATTGGTAGCTAAAAAATTAGGATTTCAAGGACAGAGAAACTATCTAAACCCACCCTTGAGAATGCCAATACTAAGAAGATGCTTACCATTACAATAGACAACCACCCTAAGGACCCAACCTATACTGTCACATTGAGTAGAAATATACCAACCACACTACTGAAAATTTCCAATTGAATAGACAACCAAGTCCAATGACTCAACCCGAATATAGACCTTACGGATATCCTCCCAGAGAGAAAGGTAGAGAGATTCCTGGATACAACACCTATCCAGGACCACAAGGAGCATCCAAGCCATATGACCAAGGAGGATATGGACAACCCCAACCAATATTAGGACAACAACCACCCCATCCACAGAATGTAGTACTAGTCAAATATACTCAACTAGAGGAAAACATGGAAAGAGCCATAGTACCAGCCACACATTTAGCTAGTGCAGAAACGATAAATGAAGGATATGAGCCGATCCAAGGAGAATACTATCCTTATGATGCCAAACTGGTAGAGTATGAATAAACTTACGAGCAATAATATTATAGTTATGATGGGTATGAAAATACCTATGGATGAGAATATGCGAACCTGATGTATACTACACCTAAAGCACCAATCCTATGGGACCACATATTAGACCACCTGCACCAGGGGGACCATGCTATAGATGTGATGGAGACCGCTTCATAAGGGAATTCACATTGCCATACAATCCACCACCCCCTAGGACATGGGAAGGGTATTGTAATGATTGTGGCAAGGAGCATCTATTTAGAGACTGCCCAAAAAACCCCAATAAGGTTCATAACACCACCCAAATTAATGTAATAGAAGTTATGGAATCATCAGAAAGTGCTAAAGAATACACAACACCACTAAAAGCCATTACTCGAGCACAAGCCAAACGACAAGCAATAAAAGAATGAGAGTATAAATCGGAAATGGATAAAATCTTAGAGCATGAGATACACATAGTCGAGAACTTGGAAGACCTATGAGAAATGAACCAAACAAAGAAGACACAAAGTTGGAAGACTAGAAGAGAAAAACTCAGGAATAAATGGCTAAAGAAGAAAAATGAAGAGAATAAGGAAGCTGTAAAGGAAAGAAAGCAACCTTAGGAGTAGGGAGTGCTAGGAGATGCTCACCAAAAGACCCAAACACAGAAGCCAGACAAACTAGGATCAATTCTAGTAGATCCATTGCCATAAGACTTGGACATGTGGTTAAAGGCTTATCAATGCAGAATCATGACCGAACCAAGCATAGAGCATCATTAAAAACTCTATGCACAATGAGAGCTATAGAAGGAGAGATTGGCAATATGTAGGAAGCTCATAGAGATAGCTCATATCAAACTAGAAAATACTACCCCAGTCCTTCCTGAGACTAGGATACCTGAAATCCAGTTCAATGAATGTCTAGAAAATAACAGTTGAAAATAACTAAGAATACCAAAAGAGGAAAATAGTGAAGAAAAACAATAGAGTAACCAAGCCGAATAGATTTCTGTAATTCCAGAGCTAGAGGCCAATTGGCCACAAGACTTGTGGGCCAAGATCTAATAAGAATGATGGAAAAAGGATGAGAGTTCAACACCACCTTTTGAAGAACTAGACACAGGGGAAACTCAACCGACACCAATGATTTAGAACTCATCTTGTATGACTGAGTATAGTCGGGCTTCTCTGAGTGAGAAAGCACTTGTAAGCTTCTGAGTTTTCATAGCTATGATAAGAACTAGTTAAAGTTCTGTGTATAAGTCTTCTTCGTCCATCTCCAGTGTTTGTCTTCTGTGTAATGTTTTGAAGAATTGAAGTTTTTCAAGCAAGTCGATGCCTGGCATCGAATGTATGTTGAAAGGTTGAGTTTTATGTGGGAAGTAGATGCCTGGCATCGAATCTTGGCTGATAAGTCATTGTTTTCATTATTTGAGTGTTACCTGTTGTTGAATCTTCTAAAAACATGAAGTTTGTGGAGCAACTCGATGCCTGGCATCGAGTTTCAGCATAAAATCGATGCCCGGCATCGACTTCCTACATACAAGTGGTCTTCTTCATGTGTGTGTTCAAGAGGCTATTTTTGGTGCAGAAAAAGAGGCTGAAAAAGTTCAAAGTCGATGCCCGGCATCGACTTTGGTTGCAATTCGATGCTAGGCATCGAATTTTTATTTTTAGACAGCGAAATTTACTAAAACAGGTAAAGTTTTTAGTTTTGGAAGGTCATATAGGGTCATCTTGTGAGGGCCATAACTTGAGTTCTAGAGATACGTTTCATGCATATGATAGCGTGTTGGAAAGCTCTACTCTTCTAGTTTCATCCTATAAAAGATCTTGGAGAAATAATACTTAAGCTAAGAGAAATTAGCAAAATACTGAAGGTATGTCATTTCAGTGACTAGAAAAATCTGAAGAAGCAAAGTTCTTGGTTTCGGCTATCATTTCTCAAAGTTTGGAGTGGCAATGAGTTAATGGTGACCATAGAGGTGTTCTAGTGTCACATTAATTCATTTCTTGTGGTGTTTTATACATCAACAAGTGGTATCAGAGCAGAAAGGTCCTGAAGATCAGAAGGCGGCAAAGGTACGAGAAGTTTTGGAAAGTTTTCCATTAAGGTTTGAAAGGTGAAGCATTTGAAGACACAAGGCATCAAAAGATTACTTTCGAATTATCCTCATACACAAAGAACTTCAAAAGGTATTATCCTTTATCCTTTAAGCTCACAGGTTGCAGTAGAAGGAAAGGAGTATGGCAGATCATATCTCCATTGACAAACTGGACAGAGATAATTACCCCGCATGGGTAATGAGAATGGAAGCCTTACTTATGAGTAAGGATCTCATGATATATGTAACAGGTGAAGAAGAGAAGCCAGTATTTGAAGATGAAGGCCGACCAAAGAAAGTAGAACTTGATGCTTTAAAGCATTGGCAGAAGAAGGATGCAAGTGCAAAAGCCTACATCTACAATACAATCTCTGATCATTTGCTACCACACATCAGAGGATTAGAATCATCTAAAGATATATGGAATGCATTGGAGTATCATTTCCAAAGCACTACTAAAGCACGGAAAGCAAGTCTATGGTCAGAGTTTACAACATTAAAGAAGAAGCCAAGTCAAAGTATTAGTGATTATGTCACTAAGATGAAGGATCTAGCAGATAGTCTTGGATCCATAGATGAAGATGTTGAAGATCATAGATTGATTGCTCAACTACTTGCAGGATTGAGAGGGGATGAAAGGTGGAAACCTTTTGTCTTATCAACAGAACTTTCATTAAATCATTATGTTCCAGATTTGAACCAGTTGCTTGGTTTGATGCTCACATATGAGCAAGACTTGAAGGGAGATGGAGATAAAGGACAAAGTTTTGCAATGTACATGAAGAACAAGAAGAAAGGAGATAAAGTTAAAGCAAAGGATGAAGAAGAGTCAACTTCTCAAGTTTATTATGCAAGAGGTAAAGGCACTGGCAGAGGAAGACCAAGATGTTTTGGAAGAGGAAGAGGTAATCAAAATAACAACAAGAAGGCTTGTTGGATCTGTGGATTGAGTAATCATTTGGCTCATGATTGTTGGCATAATCAACAAGGATCAAACCAGAATCAAAACAACAATAGCAGAGGTCGAGGTGGAAGATATCAAAGTAATTTTCAAAGAGGTAGACAAAGTCAAAGAGGAGGCTATGGTAGAGGTGGAGGAAGAAGTTGGGGACAGAGTCAATCCTACAACACAACCTACTACAATTATGCAAATGACACACAGAATGAAAGTCATACATCATTGATGATGAATTCAATCAGCACATCAGATAAAGAAGATCTAAAGGTATTTTACATTGACTCTAGATGTTCTAATCATTTGTCAGGAAACATAGAATTGATGTCAGAATTGGAAAAAGGCATTTCTAGTCATACAGTTCAAACAGGTGATAATACAAGATATAGTGTACATTCAATTGGAAAAGTGAAATGCAAGAGTGGAGAAGATTTGCTAACCAATGTTTTGTATGTTCCCACAATACCTAAAAACTTGATTAGTGTGGGACAGATAGTTGAAAAAGGTTTTCAAGTCAGGTTTACAAATGAAGGAGTATTTGTTGAAGATCCAGAGAATGGATATAATCAGATCGTCTCTGGTAAGAAAGAAGGTAGACTCTTTACTTTAAGAGTACAAGGGAACATTGGTCAAGCTTTGCTCACACATGGTGAAGGAGTGATTACAGAACTTGATCTCTGGCATAAGAGATTAGGTCATTTCAATGAAAGAGGAATTAAAGCTATGGTTGCTAATCAATCTGTACTAGGATTACCAAATGTGCGGAGTCAACATATGGTTTATAAATGTGAAGCATGTCAAATGGGTAAAGCACACAGGTTACCATTTCAAAAGAAAGGATTCAAACATGATGGATTACTAGAGCTCATTCATATAGATGTATGGGGACCAACAAAAGAAGGATCTATCAGTGGCTCAAGGTATTATGTTCTTTTCATTGATGATGCTACAAGATGGATAACTTTATATGTTTTGAAGGAAAGATCAGAAGTGTTTGGAGCCTTCAAGCATTTTCATGCATATGCAGAGAGAGTCACAGGTCAAAAGCTTAAGAGACTGAGGTCTGATGGAGGGGGAGAATACTTCTCCCAAGAGTTCAATGATTATCTTTGGAATGCAGGTATTAAGAGAGAAATAACCTGCACGTATACACCACAACAAAATGGTGTAGCAGAAAGAAGGAACAGGACTTTGGTTGAGTTTGCTAGAGCTATGCTAAAGGAGAAGAATTTTCCAAATTATCTTTGGGCTGAGGCTGTTAATACAGCTACATATCTTGTGAATAGATTACCATGTGTAGCTCTCAATGGAATGACTCCATATGAAGCTTGGTGGGGTAAGAAACCAACACTAGATCATTGTAGAGTGTTTGGATCAATTGCATATGCTTATGTGCCATCACAACTAAGACATAAACTTGAACCAAAGGCAGAAAAATATGTGTTCATTGGTTATAATGAAAAGCAGATGGGTTACAGATTGTGGAATCCTCTAACAAAACAATTTATTGTTTCTAGAGATGTTACATTTGATGAACAGAAAAGTTGGTATGCAGATCAAAGTCATACAACTGAAGAATTTGAAGAAGAGGTAAGAAGATGTGAGAAAGGAAAATCAATTGTGCAGGTAAATAGAGATGAAGACTATATGCAAGCAAGTACATCCAGAAGTGGATTAACAAGAAGGAATGAAGAAGCTCCTATATTTGATGAAGAGGTGTATCCAGATACTTATGAAGAATGTGAACCAAGAAGGTCAAGCAGGACTAGAAGACAACCAGAAAGGTATTCTTATGATACTTCTTACATAACTCAGAAGAACTATGCATATATGGTCAAAGATGATGAAGAACCTCAGAACTATGATGAAGGTAAAGGTAAGAAACAATGGGAAGAAGCAATGAACGAAGAATTCAATGCACTGGAGGAGAACAAGACATGGGAACTTGTTCCTAAACCAAATGGTAAGAAAGTTATTGGAAATAAATGGGTTTATAAAGTGAAGAAGCTTGCAGATGGAAGTATAGCCTGATACAAAGCTAGATTGGTGGTGAAAGGCTATGCCCAGACCTATGGCATAGATTATGATGAGACATTCAGTCCTGTAGCTAAGTTGTCAACTATAAGGACAATCATTGCTATTGCAGCTTCAAAAGGATGGACCCTAAGTCAATTGGATATAAAGAATGCATTCTTGAATGGATACATATCAGATGAGGTATACATGGAACAACCTCAAGGGTTTATAGATTCCAGGTATCCAAATTTTGTTTGCAGGTTGAGAAGAACACTCTATGGATTGAAACAAGCTCCAAGAGCATGGAACTATAGACTGGTGAAATATCTTAATGATCTTGGATATCAAAGTTCAAAAGCAGATCCAAGTCTACTTATCAAAAGAACAGAGGAAGGTACAATCTACATTTGTATTTATGTAGATGACATTATAATCATAGGTACTTCAGATGAAGGAATCAAGGAGGTGAAGAGATTACTTGAAAAAGAATTCAAGATCAGTGATCTAGGAAAGTTATCATACCTTCTTGGAATGGAAGTCACTTATACAGATCATGGCATATATGTATCACAAGAAAGGTATCTTCTAAATCTATTGAAGAAGTTTGATATGGAAAATTGCAGAGAAGCTTCAACTCCACTTGAAGTTAATCACAAGCTCAGTAAATATGATGGTTCAGAATACAAAGATATGAGGAAGTATCAATCTCTTGTGGGTAGTTTGATTTATGCTACACTAACAAGACCTGATCTTAGTTATGCAGTGGGAGTTTTGTCACAATTTCTGCATTGTCCAAAGGACCCACATTGGATTGCAGGTCAAAGAGTTCTCAGATATATCAAAGGAACTATAAAGGAAGGATTATATTATCCTTTTACATCAGATTTGAAGTTGAGAGCCTATAGTGACTCAGACTGGGCAGGTAACCAGGATGACAGAAGATCAACTCATGGTTACATGATATACATTGGTGATAAGCTTGTAAGTTGGTGTTCAAAGAAACAACATACAGTAGCATTATCATCAGCTGAAGCTGAGTACAAAGGACTTGTGGAAGCAGCTAAGGAGGTCATATGGATGCAGACATTGTTCAAAAGCCTGGGCATTGATCAAGGTATACCTACAATACATGGAGATAATATAAGTTCACTTTATCTTGCAGCAAATCCAGTTTTTCATGCAAGGACAAAGCACATAGAGATACAGTATCATTTTCTCAGAGAAAAGGTAATGGAGAAAGAAATTGAAGTGGAGTACATTTCTACAAAAGATCAGATAGCAGACATAATGACAAAGAGCTTGGATGGTGTGAAGACTAGCAGATTCAAAAGCATGGCAGGAGTAAAAGAAAAGAAGATGATATGAAGAAACAAGGAATGTCAATTAGTGATTGAGGGGGAGCTGTTGGAGAAACAATCACTAATTGGACATATATTTGAAGGTTAAATCTTAGAAAGAAAACCACATGCCTATGTGAAGGGACAAATTCACAAGTGTATCATATTTGTAAAGTTAGTTCACTTTAGTTCTAGAAGTTTTCTAAAAAATCACGAGAATGAGAAATTTATATAAGTTAGTTGTATCAACTGACGCGATGAGAGAGAAGACAATAAGAGAGTGATTTAGAACTCATCTTGTATGACTGAGTATAGTCGGGCTTCTCTGAGTGAGAAAGCACTTGTAAGCTTCTGAGTTTTCATAGCTATGATAAGAACTAGTTAAAGTTCTGTGTATAAGTCTTCTTCGTCCATCTCCAGTGTTTGTCTTCTGTGTAATGTTTTGAAGAATTGAAGTTTTTCAAGCAAGTCGATGCCTGGCATCGAATGTATGTTGAAAGGTTGAGTTTTATGCGGGAAGTAGATGCCTGACATTGAATCTTGGCTGATAAGTCATTGTTTTCATTATCTGAGTGTTACCTGTTGTTGAAGCTTCTAAAAATATGAAGTTTGTGGAGCAACTCGATGCCTGGCATCGAGTTTCAGCATAAAGTCGATGCCCGGCATCGACTTCCTACATACAAGTGGTCTTCTTCATGTGTGTGTTCAAGAGGCTATTTCTGGTGCAGAAAAAGAGGCTGAAAAAGCTCAAAGTTGATGCCCGGCATCGACTTTGGTTGCAATTCGATGCTAGGCATCGAATTTTTATTTTTAGATTTCGAAATTTACTAAAACAGGTAAAGTTTCCAGTTTTGGAAGGTCATACAGGGTCATCTTGTGAGGGCCATAACTTGTGTTCTAGAGATCCATTTCATGCATATGATAGCGTGTTGGAAAGCTCTACTCTTCTAGTTTCAGCCTGTAAAAGATCTTGGAGAAATAATACTTAAGCTAAGAGAAATTAGCAAAATACTGAAGGTATGTCATTTCAGTGACTAGAAAAATCTGAAGAAGCAAAGTTCTTGGTTTCGGCTATCATTTCTCAAAGTTTGGAGTGGCAATGAGTTAATGGTGACCATAGAGGTGTTCTAGTGTCACATTAATTCATTTCTTGTGGTGTTTTATACATCAACACAAACATGCAAAACAAGAAGAAAACAAAATGCAGTTATGGCCAATCATGTATAAAAATTACCAACCCATAGATGCTCCCTTGTATATACCTCAAATTTTCCCAGATGAAGCATTTGAATTGCATGGATGGATGGAAATTTTAGCCACCTTAGATGTGTGTGTAAATGAGGAAGTTAAACCATGAATGAGTGTGTAGATGAAGAGGGTTATGATGTAAATCTCTACATGGTAATCCTTCAAGAAATGGAAGCAGGAGAATTACTAGAGAAAGAATGGAGCGAGGACTATGAAAGTATAGAGATGGAACCGGAGTTCGATTCAGAGGAACGGTGTTTAGAAGCAATCTAGGCAGAAAAAGAAAGAGGAAACACCCAAGGTGTCAATGATAGAAGCAAGTCAGGCAAAACACGACAATGAGGAAACATTAGACAAGGCAGAGCAACCATCAAATCTGTTCGAAGTCCCAGAACACTTAAAAAGATACGAAGTAGAAGAGCGAAAGATAATATTCAAATGCCCAAACAGGAAGCCAAAGAAGGAGAAGCTTACGACAACAAGGAACAAACTAAGAAAGTGCTAGTGGCCATGGAAGAAGGAGAAGAGAGATGTACATATATTGGAAAAGACAATGTATCACTTGAAGAGGAAGAAGAATTGATAGCATTTATCAGAGAATACCAGGATGTATTTGCACGGACCTACAAAGATGTCAAGGGTGTAGATCCATCCATATGTTCCCATAGAATCCCAATGACCCCTGATGTGAAACCTTCGAAGCAACATCCATACACATACAATGATGTTTATTAGGAAAAGATTGAAGAGGAGATAAACAAACTATTAGTAGCCGGATTCATTTATGAGATAGAGCACACATAATGGGTGTTAACTTTAGTGGTAGAACCCAAGAAGAATGGGAAACTAGGAGTCTGTATTAACCTAAAGGAAGTAAACGAAGCTACTATCGGTGATAGCTACCCATTACCAATCACCAACCATCTTTTGGAAAGAGTTGCAGGCAAGGGAGTCTACAACTTCCTAGATGGGTTTTCAGGTTATAACCCAGTAGCGATCACTACTGAGGACCAACATAAAATTGCTTTCGCAACTGAATGGGGAGTCTATGTGTTTAGAGTAATGCCATTTGGACTCACCAATGCCTATGCTAGTTTCCAATGACTGATGTGTCATGTGTTCAAGGAATTTTTAAGGAAGAGTATGGAAGTATATGTAGACAATTTGTGCACATATTGCAGTCAGAGAAGTGAACATATTCCAGAACTAAGGAGGATATTCCAAAAATGTTGATAATATCGAGTATGCTTGAACCCAGAAAAGTGTTTCTTTATGGTAAGACAAGGTAATATCTTGGGACATATTGTATCAAAGAATGGAATTTCCACAGACAAAGGTAAGATTAAAGTAATCCTAGAATTTCCTAGACCTAAAAAAGCAACGGAAGTACAAACCTTTATGGGTCATTGTCGATACTATCATCGATTTATCCACATGTACACTATAATTGCTAAACCCCTTTATGGGTTATTAACTCAATTCATGTGGATGGAGGAGTGTGAGAAAGCATCTAATGAATTAAAATGATGATTGAGTTCAACCCCTATCTTAAAGATGCCCAATTGGAATAATCCATTCAATATCCATGTGGATGTGTCAAATTATGCCATAGGATGTATAGTAGCTCAACCTGCGGATGAAGGAAAATTAGATCATTCTATCGCATATGCAAGTAGAAAACTAAACTAGGTAGAGAGAAACTATACCACTACGGAAAGAGAAGGCCTAGGAATGGTGTATGCAGTCAAGGAATTGCAACATTACCTCCTAGCTAACAAATTCAAGTTCTCTATCGACCACTAGGCCTTATTGTATCTAGTCAATAAGCCATGCAATAAGGGAAGATTAGTGAGATGGTTCTTATTGTTGATGGAATTTGATTTTGAAGTAGTGGTCTAAAAAGGAAATACTCATGTGAGAGCGAATCATCTGTCTCATATGACACATGGGGAACCACCCAACGGAGTGGCTGATGATCTACTCCACACATACTTATTAAATCTAGAAGTATGTCTGAAATGGGCAGAAAAGTTGATTCCAATACTCACACATAGATCACACCATAGAATTAACAAAGATACCAGGAAAGAATTTTTCTAATCACGTAATTTACACATTGTAGCAGGAAGTTTGTACTGTAAAGAGCCAAATGACGTATTACTAAGATGTGTTAAAGAGGCAGAATAGAAATGATGGAAAATTCGTAAAGGAGCCCATGGAACAGTGAGAGAATTGAAAAGATTGGGAGTGTATTGGCTAGACATGCCAAAGGAGGTACACAAACACATCAACAATTGCCAAGAATGCCAAGAGAATACTCTAGAGGACCATGCATCTCTACAATTCTCTACAATAGCACCAGACTGGAGTAAAGCATTGGTAAAATTCTTAAAGACACACGAGCATGAGGAAGGAGCTAACCTAGCAAGGAAGCGAACTCTAGAATAAATGAGCAAAGACTACTCCATAATAGGAAAACAATTATTTAAAAGAGGAAAGGACAATCAACTACGGTTATGTGTCCATGAAGGAGAATATCTACCCATTTTAGAGATGGCACATGCAAGTGCTGTGGGGGGACATTTTTCAGCTGAAACAACTGTAAAAATGATTCTCTTTGTAGGCTTGTGGTGGCCAACTCTACATATGGATGCCAACACCTATGTACAAAGTTGTGAGGTGTGCCAAAGGACTAAGTATCCCATAAGAAGAGATGATATGCCTTTAAGGCCCATGATTTGCATGAGAGCTTTTTCAAAATGGGGCATTGATTTCATAGGACCTATAAATCCTCCAGCCAAGGGATCACATGCTGAATATATAATAGTGGCCATGTATTATTGAACGAAATGGGTAGAAGCAAAAGCAACTAGGAAGAATGCTGTGCAAATTACAGCTAAGTTTCTCTTTGAAAATATCTTTACTTGCTTTGGATTGCCAATAGAAATATTGAACGATAGGGGAACACACTTCATCAATGAAGTAATAGAAGCACTCAAAATATGGGATATTGATATCGATATGTTTTTCTATCAACACATAGTTATTCCTTGAAGGAACTTTTCTAGTTCACTCAAAATAGTTCGCTTTGGCATAAAAAACTCATCTCACTAAATTATCCATGTTTTCATGAATTTTTTCTACCTAAAGTCTTTGAATTCTATATGAAATTCTTGAAAATGTTGTAAACCCTCACTCGGATGAACAAATAATGCTTAAATCAGAAAAAATTATCAATAAAAATTAATATGAGACATCCTCTTTGCATTAAAGCATTATATATATATATATATATATATATATATATATATATATATATATATATAGAGAGAGAGAGAGAGAGAGAGAGAGAGAGAGATAGATACATACACACACACAAATATATATAACTATTTGGCCATTCCACCATCAACTTGCATAAACTGAATGCCCAAATAGTTATGCAAATGCCCCAAATCAGACATCTCAAATGAGGCATGCAAATCAGACTTAAAATCAGCAATATGCAACCAATACATGACACATCATATAAGCCCATAATAGGTAATTGGTACCGTCCAACTTATCCTCAATAGCCAACATACAAAATACATCACTACTTTCAGCCATGGCCACTGACCAAAATATCCTGATGCAAAGAAATGACTATATCTCAAAAAGTTGAACATAACTACCCTATCAAGTTTTGCTAAACATGTAGTAGACTTTGAGATGCTTATACTCGTTTACCAAAACTTGTATATATCTTTGGCACAAAAAGAAAAAATTTCCTGCGTAAGCACTGTGATAGTGCATTTGGAGGTCAAAACGAGCTGAAATCATGATTTTGGCAGTAAAATGCAAAGCTATTTTGATCTCCTTATCACCTTGAGTATGCTCACCAAATTACATGCAATTCGAAGACTGTGAACAAAGAGGTGTTGATGACACCCTAGATGAAACGACGACCTACTCTGATACCAATTGTTGGAGTTCAATGTCTGCAAAAGGACATGAACATCACAAGGAAGAAGAAGAAGCTTGGAGCACAACACACAATATTGAATGTATTACCCCTAGAATGTACAAAGAAAAGTAACCCATTAGGGCAATAGGCATATATACAAGCTTGGGGGACCTCCTAAAGAGGGAAAAAAGTGCCCTGACGGTCCTAGTGTGCTCACGCACATCACTACCTAAATATATCAACAAAAATAAAGGTAGAGGATGTCCGTAAAACTACTTTTAGGGCTAGATATATGACTATCAATTTTTGTTGATGCCTTTTGGTCTCACTAATGCTCTTGTCAGTTTCATGAAGCTCATGAATAGTGTTCTATGGACATATCTAGGAAAAATTTTAGTAGATTTCGTGGATAATATTATGATCTATAATATGTCAAAATAGAAATTGGTATATACTGGCGAACAGAAATTGGTATATACCTTTGGCAGAAAAAGACAAAATAGTGTGCACAAGCATTGCGATAGTTCATTCGGAGGAGTGCGATTCTGAGACTGCAATCGGAGGAGTGTCGGTGCTCTAGATGAAGCAATGACCTGCTCTGATACCAATTGTTGGAGTTAGACATCTACAAAAGCACACGAACAACACAAGGAAGAAGAAGAAGCTTGGAGCACAACACACAATACTAAATGTATTACTAGAGAATTTACAAAGATAAGTAGCCCGTTAGGGCAATAGGGGTATATACAAGCCGGGGAAAAAAGACCTCCTAAAGAGGGAAAAAAGTGTCTCGGCGATCCTAGTGTATTCACACACATCATTACCTAAATATATCAACAACTAATGCAATTGATTTTGCGATTGGAGTCATTTTAGTTAAGGATAGTTGATTAGTGGCATTTGAGGGCAGAATTCTATAACTCGCTTAGAATAATTAATCCATATAAGAGAAGGAGTTGTATGCAATTGTCCATGCTTTGAAGAAGTGGCATAATTATTTATATGGTGCCAAGGTTACGATAGTATTTGATCAAGGGAGTATTAAGTGCCTCTCTAATCAAATATACCTTAAAGGTGTAAGGCCCATTGGGCATAGACCCTTCGAGAGTTTGATTAAGAGCTTATGTATAGGAAGGGAAAGTTTAATATGGTGGTTGAGTCACTTGGCCATATGCCTATGCTCAATGGACTGAGTTTTACTTAGGTCACCAATGAGCTACTTGATTCCATTAGATGGGAATGTAGGCTTGATCCTACATATTCCAAGATTTGGGAAGCCATAGAGAAAGGGGATATTAATACACGGCTTTCCAGTGAGGATGGAGTTTTGATGGGTACTCAAGAAGGATTCAAGTTGATGATGGATACATGTTACACAAAGGTAAGGTGTGTGTACCTAGAGATGAGACAATATATATTGCATGAGTGTCATGACACACCTAGTGTTGGAGACCTAGCAGTTAACAAGACATGATCTTGCTAAGTGGCACTCGACTTCATAAGGGAATCCTAGAGCATGTGCTCAAATGCACAAAATGACATGTCAATAAAGCTGAGAGAGTGAGGCTAGGAGGTCTAGTCAACCCATTGGATATTCCCAATAGGAAGTGGGATATTATCTCCATGGATTTTATAGTAGGATTACCTAAGACAAAGAGAGGGCATGACTCAGTCTAGACAATTGAGTTGGCTAGGTGATCTGTTGAGAACCTATATTGGTTATATGGTCTTTCGTTAATCATTGTTTTATATTGGGATGGGAAAATTACTAGCCACTTTTGGAGAGAAATCTTCAAGATTTTGGATGTTGAACTTAGCATGAGTAGGAATGGGCAAACAAAAAGGGTTAACCAAATTCTAGAAGATATGGTTCAAGCATATGCAAAATCAAAGGCAAACTGATTGGGAAGTGTACTTGCCTATAGTAAAGTTTACATATAGTAGTGAAAAGCACTCTTCCAATGAGCATAGTCCAATGAGCATAGTCCAATGAGCATAGTAGTGAAATTGCTAATGCTAGTATAGAAATTCCTAATGCTAGTATAGAAATTCCTAATGGGCTTGTTTCATTTTCATCATTATATTTGTAAATTGTGCAAGCATATACAAACCTTATATATATTCTACAAAATATGGGATATTGATATCGATATGTTTTTCTATCAACACATAGTTATTCCTTGAAGGAACTTTTCTAGTTCGCTCAAAATAGTTCGTTTTGGCATAAAAAACTCATCTCACTAAATTATCCATGTTTTCATGAATTTTTTCTACCTAAAGTCTTTGAATTCTATTTGAAATTCTTGAAAAATGTTGTAAACCCTCACTCGGATGAACAAATAATGCTTAAATAAGAAAAAATTATCAATAAAAATTAATACGAGACATCCTCTTTGCATTAAAGCATTATATATATATATATATATATATATATATATATATATATATATATATATATATATATATATATATATATATATATATATATATATATATATATATATATATATATATATATATATATATATATATATATATATATATATATATATATATGTGTGTGTGTGTGTGTGTGTGTGTGTACACACACATAGTTTATAAGTGAAAATTCTTCGTGATTTTTGTTCACTCTCTCTCTCTCTCTCTCTCTCTATATATATATATATATATATATATATATATATATATATATACACACACACAAACTTGTTCGGTATTGTTGTTCTCTCTCTCTCTATATATATAGAGAGAGAGAGAGAGACGCATATATAGCTTATAAGTCTGTACAAATTTCAAACTTCCAAGTTCGAATAACACATTAAGAGTTATGTTAACTTTAACATTATATGTGTGCACACATACATACATACGTGCGAATACAATTAATCCCTTTCAAATATGCGAATACAATTAATTCCTTTCAAATAAACTTTCCATGTACAATCTGAACGACAAGTTAACCAACCTATTAATTCTTATTATTCACGTAGTAAGCGTTTCCAAAGTCTTTCAAGTAAAATTCCTGAAATTTTTCCTGTTATGTTAATGCGTAAATCGAATTTTGTTAACAGTTATGCATTCTCTTATACATGCTTGACATAAATAGAGTTGAGTTCGATTTTCTTAGTAAATTTATTTTTCCTTCTGCTGAAATTTCACAAGAAAGAAAATGATAATGAATTTAAGAAAAATAAAATTTGTGAGCTTAAATCCGTGCTTGATTAGATTTTTGAATAATTTATAATAATGTTTTGGATGTTTCTTTATTGTACTATGCTATGTTTTCTTAAGAGTGTATTCACGAGCATGCACACATATTCACATGTCCATAATACATCACATAATTATGTAGACTATTTAATGTGGTGATTATGTTCATACTTCATCACCTGATTATGTAGATATAATGTGGTGATTATGTTTATACTTCATCACCTGATCATACTTCATCACCTGATCATACTTCATCACCTGCCATATCTTAGTTTCTATAAATAATTAAGGATTAAGTTCAATAGAGCTATATTTTATATCAACGGAATTGCAATATCTCATATGGAAACAAAATTATCAACTACATTATTCTGATCATTACATAATGATCAGATTGGATACACTATTTTCTCATGTAGCGATTATGATTTCTATAAATAACCATTGTATAAGAAAGAGGTGAAAATCCACTTTTATTTTCAATACATAACATGAATTTTTCAATACATATTATGAATCCTCTTTGGAAAAATCTACATAGAGAAAGTTATGATCTACAATAGATATCATAATCTCTAGAAAACATAGGGAACGATTACCCATAAAAGTTTTGATATATTTTGAGAGTAAAGATCCTAAAAAATAGTACTTGTGACAAATTAGGAAACGATTTTGTTCTTCTTTGTAGACTAGTATTCTCTTAGGTAAATTAGTATTGCTACATACTATGTACTACACTCACATTTGTTTTGATCAATGAAATTTGATATGTTTTCCTTTTTCCCATGGTCTTTTGTATGTAATGGGATGCTTTGATGCTTATGAATCACATCTTTAAGCCATCTTGTAATATGTGTTGTGTTAATTCCAATTGGTTGATCTTTGTAGTAACTAAAGCAAGTACGTGCATTGCTTGGATCAGGGCATGGTGGAGTCAATGGATCTCTCCAAAATCCTTCATGATGCAGACCTACCCAGTAAGCAAGATTCTTGTAAATGTATTGACCATGGCCTGCCATTTCCAACCAACCAGATGGAAATAACTCCATCAAACTTCCTCCCGGAGACATGAAGACTATGTTGGCTAGTTGGCCTCCATGAGCACTTATTAGAATGTTTGTGTGACTCATAGCTTCCACCTATGAAATCATAAAAACCATAAAAACTTTATCCACATTTAAAGATAATGTTATAAAAAAAATATATGTAGATGATGGATACACACAAAATTATATTGCTATAGCACATTAAAAGAATTATGTTATGGTTAATGATTTCTATACAAATCATGGTTTTAAAAAAATATTATAATGCATTGTAATATCATTTGGGCTGAAAAAGAAAATTAATAACGAATTCCAGATTTCTTGAATCTACCACTTACAAAAAATAATAACCAAGTTAGTGTGCTAAAATTTATATCGAGACACATGCTTATACACAATTTTTTAATGAAAATTTCTATCGAATTTATATAAAAAGTATATGGATATCAGAAGTTTTTGTTCAATTTATAGAAAAACTACATTCAAAGACATGAATATACACAAAATTAGATTATAATATATTATAGCACATTAGGAAATTTATTATATGATGGATAATGACTTTTGTAAAAATCATGAACACGAAGGAAAAATTCTAAATTTCTTGAATACCACTTACAAAAAAGAAGCAAGTATGTGTGTTGAATTTTATAAAGTAACATAATGCTAACCTAAGTGGTATATCATACACTCAAAAAGACATTCTTTGGCATTGTGGTAGGCATCGGCCATTCTTTTTATCTCTTATTTGTCATTGTTGTATGCTTTGCATCAACTATTCTACTAGAACATCTCATTACAATCATGAAGGTGCATCTGATGTTGTTGCTAAAAGCTTGGAATTCCAATTTGAGAAAATATAATTGAATGATGTCATCCATCAATAGCTCCAATTGATAGAGCTGCTACATTCGCCATCTTTTGTCTCCTCACATCTTCAACTTTCATCCATCAAAAACTCCAATCGGTAGAGTTATTATAATCATTAGCTTCAATCACCTCCAATAGTTGTATTTTGAGTCACCGCAATCCCCCAACTAGAAGACCATGATTTCCATTTCAATCCTCCCCTCAAGGAATTCTGCAATTTTTCATCATGTTTATCCTTGGGTTGCAATCCTCTTCATTTATGATTTCCTTCTGGTTTCATAGGGCTTCTCGCTGTCACTTGGGTACAACACTATGGTCTCCATGCCTCTTCTTACAT